>JAPJBO010000470.1:0-174266 GCA_030068145.1 Diplonema papillatum | reverse complement strand
CTGAGACTTTTGTTGAGCTAGTTGACAGCTGTCGAGGAAAAGCGTCTACAAAATGAGAAGAAACAGAGGCAAGAGAGACGCACTGTGAGTGGTGTCGTGCCAAATTCACAACAGTGAAACACACTCTACAGTGGCGACGTGAGCGGGGAGCGGGGAACCCTGGGCAGAAGCGGCCACCTGACTGTTGCGAATACTTCCAGTCGGTCCGAGCATGCCTGCCACTTCCCGACACGCTTCGGCACGGAGGCTTTGCCCAAGCAGGGATCTTGACATTGTTGTTGCCGCAGTAAGGAGTTCCACACAGCCCATCAATGTAACACTCGGGCTCGACCATAATAGTCAGAAATTTGTGAGGTTTCGTAAACATGAAAAAGCGGACGAGGCAGCAGGAAGAGTGCTGAACGGACGAAGCGTCTTTGATGTGGATCGGTCTACCATGATGCAGGCCTCCAATATGTATGCGCCCAAGATGCCGCCGGCCTAGTGCAGATGGAAGAGATCGGCAGGTTTGCACGGGGGACCCTCGAGCATCAGAGGAACCGCAGACTCCGAGAGCGACTAAACGCGCCACAGAGCAGCATCAACGGCAAGACGCTGCACCAACTCCGGAGGTCCAGCGGAGCAGTGCGCTAGTGAGGCAATCGATTCTACAAAACGGCACAACGGAGATATGTGGTTTAGGAGGGTGCAACGAAAAGGCCACCTCTCAACACATTCTGACAGCGGGCGACACAGCGCACCTTAGATGGTTTCAGCCGGAGGCGGACCAAAGGCCGGTGTTCGGGCATCCACCCGAATGCAGGCCCTGGACGCCTATGCGAAGGGAACCACGGGGTAATCCGTTGGACCGGACGAAATGGTTTTTGGGCTCTGGTGGTCCAACTTTTGTCCGGCCAACTTTTTTCGGGGGGTTCTGTGTACCTGGTGCAGTTTTGCGGCTGGCCAGCACTCGCTCCACTCCGTAGTCGCGCATGGGTCCGCCGCCAGGAGTTCCCGAACAGTGCGCGGCGCTGCGTAACCCGCTGAGTTCCCTCCAGCAACTCGCAACGAAGCACCCTGGTCATGGTCCAGCCATTGGTCGCCATGGCCCTGTGGTGGAATCACAAGATCTTCCTTGCGTGGAAGGATGTTTGATCGCGACCGGTTGCGGTTGGTCAGTGCCGAGGGTGGACCAAGATGCGTCCACCGTCTGTCCCATTGCTTTGGTAGAGTGCAAACGCAAAAATGCAGAGTGCAAACGAAGTGGCTCGATGTTGGCTGACAGTGAAGGAAAAAGTATGAGCCGCCAATAAACGACGATCTTGGTACGCTCAAGAAGAAACCCAACGCATCTCTCGCGCCTGACTACCCATTTGTCAAGGGACATTTTTTTACCTCATGCCCATCGACCCAACCCCGCCTAAGTGGATACGTGCCTGGCGGTCAATTCTGAAAGGCAAATACCGTAAACGGAAATATGTTGGACCGGACAAAATGGTCCAGTTGCTTTGGTCGTCCGCGGTCCAACTTTTGTCCGGTCCAACATATTTTCGGTCCAACATATTTCCTCCACGGGGGGTTTCGAGGACTGGAGAATTCTTGTCACACGAGGGTGCTAGGGGAAGTTGTTTGGGCTGTTGCCGTGAGATTAGTACTTCTTGGGGTTTGGCGGTTGCTTGGTCGGGTCGGGGTATTGGGAACGAACGCGGTGTGCCTACTGCTTCATTTTATTGTCGTTGATTCTTGGGGTGTTGCTGCCGCTGCCATGCTTGCGTTCTCACCTTCTTCCTATGCTTGTAGGGCCCATGTTGCCCTTTCAGCGCACTTGTCTCCCGGGCAGCTGGCACGCGTAGAGCCCCACTTATTTCCGTTTACGGTATTTGCCTTTCAGAGTTGACCGCACTGTTGCCCACGACTCAGTCCAAAAAATGGATGCCAAGCCTGTCCGGCATAAGACGCACGCAGGCAGAGATATTCGTAACCTCCTGGGCCAAACGCAAGATACCGGAGCGTCTTTTGCCGTGCAACTCTATTTCTGGTACCAGGACGTACCTGTGCACGACTCTGCTCTGAGAGGACAAGGACGCCTCCTCCCTCGCGCTCCGTCTCTTCCGATGTTATTGTCCTGTGTTCCCACCGCTTCGAGCCACAGGGGGGTCGTGTTCGAGTGTTCACGTTTGTCTTGGAGTGGGGGAAACCTGGATTGACGCGGTCTGCCTACGCGCGGGGCTCTCAGGCACTGGGTTGACACTTTGCCCTGCTCTCCCAGCCCCATTTTGACGAGTTAGGTGAAAAAGAAGCCGGTTCTTCTGAATGTGTGCTTCACTTGCCACAGTTTCTTCTTGTTACACCCGAAAACACCTGCCAAAACACCTGAAATCACTTGTAAATTTTACTAGTGCACTTGTAAATTTTACAAGTGCACTTGTAAATTTTACTAGTGGCACTTGTAAACCATTTTCACTTGTAAAACCACTAGTAAATTTACTAGTGAAAGCCTTTACTACTGCACCGTGTGGCTGTGACGAGCTACGAACAGCCGCCTGACAAACCAGACTCACACCGCAGTCCTGTCTGCAGACACTCAGGTTCCACGCTGATGATGGTCCGCCTTATGTGTCCGTGGCTTAAAGGACCGAAACACGGCGCAGACGGGACCAGTGCGGTGTTGAGCACATACCCATTCCAAGCACGTTCTTGCAAACCCCCCCCCGCGGACAAAGAGTATACATGATGGAGTCCAGCCTCTCTTACGCTGGAGCTAAAAAGTTGGAGTTACAAAAAGCGGGTGTCACACCCGCTTTTGTGTGAATTCTGGTCTTTGCAGGCCTTTATGTGGGTCAACCTCTCCGAAGGGACTGCGTTTTCCATCTTCTACCCAAGGCAGTCCCATTTGGGATATAAGGGAACATAATTTCAAGTGTTAGGATATAAGGGAATCTCACCAGAAAATATAGCCAAACGCGTAAAAACTGCGTTGGGCGTCATCAAATGCGGCAATCACTGGCCGGCCGCTCGCCGAAAACCCCCGAACGCACGGAAGACGAGCGAAACCCGTTCTCTATTTTTTCTTGAGTGGGATAAACACGCAGTCTTTTTCCCTCCGAGGTTTTATTGTCGCAAACGAATCCCCGTGCGCAGCAGGCGGTGCCCACGGCACACGGCACCAAGCATCCATGCGGAGCATCAAGCTCGTGTACGTATCAGGATGGCTGCCACGCAAACCCACATCATCGCACAACGCCATTACCACACACCGCACACACACGCGTATTAGGCTACCACACAACGCACACACACGTATCAGGTTACCACACAACGCACACACACACACGTATCAGGTTACCACACAACGCACATACACGTATCAGGTTACCACACAACGCACACACACACGTATCAGGTTACCACACAACGCACATACACGTATCAGGTTACCACACAACGCACACACACGTATCAGGTTACCACACAACGCACATACACCCTCTCCGGTAGCTTAGCTCCGGTCCGCTGACCTCCGCGGCCTTTGAAAAGTTAGTAGAGTAGTAAGGCGCCTCCACAGGGCAGGTTCCAAGGCAGGTTTTATCTAGCAAGGTGACCGGTGCTTCCTCACGGGCCCCGACGGCACGCCGCGTCCTCCTCCAAACCCTCACTGTCGTTCTCTCCACTCTCTCTCTCTCTCTCCGCATGTGATACGAAGAAGCTAGGTTCGTCACGGCAGCCATCCCAGTGAAGGGAAATAAAAACCTCCTCATACATGTGTCTCCTTTTTCCCTGTCAAACAGGCCCGAAAAGACAGTGTTCTGCCTTATATCATTCCCACCGCCCCCAACCCGTCCTTCCCAACAGACTCTACATATATAAAAAAAGGACCGCAATCACACATGGCTCTCTATTAAACCTGAACGGCACTCCGAAAGAACCCAGCAAACAAAAAACGAAACCCGCCCCCGCAAGCAGCAAATCCCTCAACCAAAAAGGTACTTGTGACGAGCCAACGGCGCACGAGAACTCTCCAGGGCGATCATGCATTTTTTTTTTTATTGAGTGGGGATTAACAAGTAGTCTTTTTCCCCCACCGAGGTTTTATTGTCGCAAACGAGTCCCCGTGTGCAGCGGGCGGCGCCAATGGCACACGGCACCAAGCATCCACGCGGAGCATCCAGCTCGTGTAGCAGCCATCGCACACACGTACCAGGCTGCTGCGCAACACATAGCACCGCACACACACGTATCAGGTTACCACACAACGCACAAACACTCTCCGGTAGCTCCCGGCCCGCTGACCTCCGCGGTCTTTGAAAAGTTGCACCTAGATTGCAGATCTTTCGAAGATCGATGTATCCGACTAATGCTTGGCTACTTGACACCCCCCGTCGCTAGCCAAAAAAACATCGCGGCTTCACGCCTCGCTTGCCCAGGAGCTTGCACGCGGTAGCAAATGTTTGGAAGCCACCAGGGGGAAGGGCTGTTTCACGGCAACCGGCATGTCTGAGGGGCTAGAGGTGTTCTGGCTGAGCATTATGCTCAGGCGTTTCCCGCAACCCGCCCGCAAACTTTTCTCCGGCACACGGTGGAAAAATTGCGGCCCAGACCCTGATTCCCCGTTTTACCCCGTTACAGCCGCGGCAGTTCACTACACCACCTTAACGGGGCGGCAAGCTCTTGGGCTTGCGCCGACTCGACGTCGTGTGCTTGGCTCATCCACACACCGTGTTGGGTCTTTTCTCGGTCAACCGCATCCAAAGTATTTTGACCTGCAAGGGAGCGGCCGCTGCTTCCCAGGGTGAAGCTTTGCTCGTGTGCCCTGCGATAGTACGTGCCAGTTACTACTTTACCCCTTACGGACAGAGGGCCAGCGAGCAGAAAGCCTTCTGAGGAATCGATGGGGTCAAACCCGAGAGTGTCACGACCCCAAACCGGAAACCTGATGCTCCTTGGAAAGGTTTCGTCATCTCTTCACAGCAGCAAACAGTTGATCCTTTTTGACGTGTCTTTACTCTGGAGGCAAAGTGTCCGAACTCAAGCTCGGGTTCTAGCTTTTTCGACATACATGTCCCCGTCGGCAAAGGGTTAAACATAAAACTAAGATTTCCCCCCCCCCGCGAATTGTTTATTTTACGCACCGTTTTTCTCTGTTTTTTTTACGAAGACGCAAGTAGAAAGAGCAGGCCTGATCATCATTTCTACCTTTAACATTAACACGTTTCACATTTGGGGTTAACACTAAACTACGGTCTGCCCCCCCCCCCCCCCCCCCCCCCCGGTTGTAGGGGCCTTCTCCCCGTGACGGATTCGCCTGTGCTCTAGTAGCACGGGTGGTCCTGGCTGTGACGAGCTACGAACAGCCGCCTGACAAACCAGACTCACACCGCAGTCCTGTCTGCAGACACTCAGGTTCCACGCTGATGATGGTCCGCCTTATGTGTCCGTGGCTTAAAGGACCGAAACACGGCGCAGACGGGACCAGTGCGGTGTTGAGCACATACCCATTCCAAGCACGTTCTTGCAACCCCCCCCCCCCCCCCCCCCCCCTTCCCTTCTTCTCTCCTCCCATTCTTTTCCGAAGAAGTTAGCCACAAACTTGGCTAACAATAAAGTGTGCAAATGTCCACATCCCTTTCACTACCCGACTCCCCGCCTCAATGGTCCACCGGTGTCCCTAAAACACCGAATCTCTAAACCACAGCGCTAGTAACGGGCATGATGTTTCGTATTCCCGGGATCGGTGTATCGAGTTTGCGGGTTTGCGAACAGGTACGCTGCCAGGTGACCAAAGACGTAAAACAAGGGCTCCAATCCCTCGTGGGGTTCGTTCTTCTTTTACGGAGTCTTACAGCCCCGTTTTTTTGAGCTTCTTTTTCTATTTCTCCATTGTTTTTCGAAGAAGACTTGTTGCCAGCACCAAACATGCCTGGGAGGCAGTTGTTCTGCCTAAACATTAAGCTGAGATGAGTCCCTAGCCCGATACAGTCTGCCTCTCCCTATCCGCGCGTTCCACCGACCACCCAAAGCATGCACTAGCCTCAACTGAACCTCAACACGCAAACCACAAAGAAGTCGAAAGACACCAGTTTCATGCGCTGACCGGCATGGCCAGAAACAGTGCTCGCCTCACAATACTGGCTGTCGTTCGTAGTAACAATGGATCGAAAGAGAACACTGGCAGCGTGTTTGGGCAGGAAATTAACTTAACGATGGTGCTCGCACACCAACGAGCTAGGTCCTCCCCCTGGCACGTTCAGACGAACCCCCGCGCCTGTTGTTCTTGTTGTGACAAACTAGAGAACGCTGGACGTGTGCTCGGGGGGTGTCTGGCCTAGGCATCATGCTCTACTCACATACCGGCACGTTCAAACGCAGGCCACTTGTCTTGGATGTCGGTCAGAGTTTCGAACCAGAATTCCGCACTGGAGCGAGAACCGAAAAGGTAACAGAAGAGAGTAGACCCGACAAAAAATGCGCTCGGATCCTCGCCGCTATATTGCTCATCCAACACACACAAAAGTTCGTCCGTCCGAAAGCAATGACAAGCAAGCAACAAAACGCAAAACCTTTTGCGAGCTCAGGAGGCATGAAGACTCCCTCCCTACAACCGGCCTAAAATCTTGCCCCCCAGCCCGCACCCATGCCATTCCAAGAGTGAGACATGTTCGAGCGTTCCCGTCTCTCACAATTTCTTAGCACTTCTGCGGCCAAACTGGCTCGGATCATAACACCTCGCGGTGTTAGATCTCCTGGGCGGGAAGTCAAGTGGTGACGTGGTTAAACGCTCGCAGGCTCACGTGACACAGCGGTCTCGTATCTTGAAAGAGGGTCTGCGGGCCAAGAGGAACGCATGTGCGGTCTGCAAGTCAAACCCACATGTGCGCAAACTGCTGTTCATACTGATGCTGGCCGGACAGCTTGATCGGGCAACTGTCATGGGCTTGTCATGCGCCAAGTGATGGTGGTCAGGTAGAGCGAACATTTCCATTGAGTCTATGTGATGCAGTGGACGCTGTTCAGGCTCCCAGCAATGCAGCCTCCGTCTGTGAAGCCGCAGAACTTGACAAGACATGGGCTTTGCCGACACTGTGGATGCCCCCAGCACGAAAACGTTACCGGTCCAGGGGACTTTACTCGCTGTCGTTTGGAAAAAAAGAAGAGCAAATAATAACAAAGGTCAGCGCCAGCTGCACTGGCGCATAAAGGGTCGGATTGAATAGTATACCCTGATTCTATTTTGTCGAATACTGAAAAAAAGATTCCGGGGCATGATGTGTCGAACAGTAGCAGGGTGAAAATACAGGCAGCGTTTGTTGACAGCCAGACGCGTGTCAACTACCTGTTATCATTCGACCCCCGCCCCCTGTGCGAAGATCTTGTTAATAGCCCGAAAACGAGCGATGCCCTCACCCATTCCTTTTCTATCCCTCCCCAACCTCCCCGGCTTACGTGGTGAACGGAAGGCCGGCCGATCGGCATCAACTGATCAATGGTGAAGAAAAAAATGTTTTTCTTTTTGCATAAGCACCTGAGGAGGCCGTCAGTCGCGAAATCTGAAAGTGTGGTACCCATCAGCAGCACGCTGATTACTCCTGTGGCCTTGCCACTGTTTCGGTTCTGGCGTCCTCGAGGCGCACGCGCTCGCCCGTTGACCGACAGGTTCTCGCCTGGCCGTGCTCTGTGGTGCCCTCGCTTGCAGCTCGTGCCGCGTGCACGTAACGCAGCTCGTGAATCAGGCGGGGAGTTTGGCTGGGGCGGCACATCTGTTACACATTAGCGCAGGTGTCCTAAGGCAAGCTCAGCGGGTACAGAAAACTCGGGTAGAGCGTAAAAGCTTGCTCGATACACGATCGTCAGCACCGATCCTCGGACTTGTGGGTGCGAGCTCCTGCGACATGCCGTCACAGACCCGGCACCAAGAACTCGCACCTCTTCACCGCCAGTTCCTTCTTCATGGTGGCCGGAGCAGCACCCTTCAGCTTCACTTTTCGGCGGTGCAGCCCACGCGCAGATCGGCTTGCCGTGCAGCGGACGCACGCGCTGGTTTCCCTCGAAAACGGGATACCTTCGGAATCCGCTCCGGGTCGCCTCCTGAACCGCCAGCTTCTGCCCGTTCTTGGCAGGTGCCGACACATCCTCGGGACCCCACTGCCAGCGCGATCACTCCTTTGTCCGCCAAACTCCGTACATACCCCACGACGCCCTCGAGTATTTCTCCTTCGCGTGTACAGGGTACACCGCCGGTGGGAGGATGCACCCCCTTTTATAGCACTTCGACGTTGGGCGTCGCTTCTCACGTTGCAACTTCCCTCACCGTCGCCTCCCGTAACCGCCAGCTTCTGCCTCTTCTTGGCAGGTGCCGACACATCCTCGGGAATGCCCCCTCTGGCTAAATGAACCAAGATGCGGGTCGTATATTGTTCAAAACTGGAACCCCACATTGGGTCTGAATCCAGAATGAAAATCTGGCTTCAGAGGGTTTGGGGGGTTCTTGGTCTGGCTTGTTGACGCCCTGCGGGTTCCAGTTTTTATTCCATTTGAGGCAATCCCTGGACCGCACTGCGCAGCACGATCACTCCTTTGCCCGCCAAACTCCGTATACCATACCCCACGACGCCCTCGAGTATTTCTCCTTTGCGTGTACAGGGTACACCTCTCCGGCGAGAGGATGGATGCACCCCCTGTTTTAGCACTTTAACGTTGGGCGTCGCTTCTCACGTTGCAACCGTTTGTGTTCCGGAAATTATTCCGTCAGTTACAATTCCCCGGCCCCTCCCGGGGGGGGAAAAAAAAAAAAAGCGATCTGCGTGCTCAGTCTGTCCAACCCATCCGAATTTCGACCTCTCCGAAACGCTTAATCTAAAATTCACCACCACCCTATCCTTTAACTGACGAGTCTTCGGCTCCCTTCTTCTCTCTTTTTCTTCGAAGAAGGCTTGATGCAAGCATGATCCATGCACAGCAGTCTTCTGCCAATGCATTAACTAAGATTCTCCACCCTCGAAGAAGACTTGATGCTAACCCAGGATTCTGCCCACACACGAAGCAAAGATTTCCCCGCCTAAAATTCCGTACTACGTACTTGTAATGCGGATGACACGGCAAGTAGATGCACAACTTTAGTTCGATCAGGATTTGTCAAGGACTTGAGGACATGATGCCATCCGTATTACAAGTGGTATGCATACAAGTCTGCAGTGCAAGCAGTCCAACGAAACGACGTGGGCTTCACCTTTTAACCCGCCCTCATGTCAGAAGAAACCCGGCGAACGCTAGTCCCTTGCCCCTTGTTCGCCAGCAACGTCGTGCGTTTGGAAAAAAATGTTGTTCTAAAGTTTCGAAAAAACCCCTCTCCCGCCCCCCCCCAAAAGGGTGGCCTGGAAAGCACTGCCGTATGAAAGAGCAGCATACCTGAAAGAGAAGCATTACCCTGTGACGCGCCCCCTTTCATAAGGCTCCTGGCTGGCCAGTCAGGCACCGCGATCAAAAAAAGCTATCCCAAAACACCTTCCGCTGGTAGAGAGAAAGCCCAGCCCAAAGGATCCAACCGCCTTTGGGGTGGCCTAGTTTGTCACTTGCTGTCGTTGGGGGAGAAAAAAAAAGAAGAAACATTAAAAGGTAGTCAGTATAAGTACTTCACTTCAACAAAACTACGCACTTCTTTCGCTTTTTTTTCGTATTACTTCCGCATCCGTCCCTCAAAAATCCCTTTGGTGCCGTGTGAGCCTGGCCCTCAGGCAATAATACTCGTTGGCCTGCGGTTTGCGCAGAATAGGTTGATTCGTCGCTCAGTACCAGCGCAGCCAGCTAGCAGGAGGGATTGTTTTCTTTTGCTTTTCCCTGTCGCCATCCTCGTGTTTCGTCGGGCTGGGAATATTCCCAAAATACGCAATTGATTGAAGCCAGCGAAAAAAAGGTGTTCACACAGGAACGGGGTGGGCCCAAGGCGGCTAAATTCATGTCGAATTCGTTGTTGTATCGACGTCGGTCTCATCAGTCACAAACGTGGCTAGCCACAGTGAACGTGTGCTAATATGTCTACATCCCCTTCACTACCCGACTCCCGGCCTCAATCGTCAACCGGAGACCCTAAAACACCGAACCTTTAAACCACAACAAACGCACGTCGCGAAAACTCGCTGTCGTTTGGCCGCGTTCTGAAACCATAAAAAGCCGACGACACAGCAGGGAGAGAAAGAGACAGCACCCAGCATCGAGCAACTGCAAAAATGCATTTTTTTTTTTTTTTTTTTTTTTTTTTTTTTTTTGGACAAAAGCCGGTACCAGGTACCAGGGAAAGCCTGCTACACGGGAGCCAAGCTTCACGTGTTCGGTACTGCAGAGCCACGGGCCTACGGGTCAAGTGGCTACCGATTTCCCAAACTAAAGCATCAAGGCTTGGCTCGCGCTGAACACAAGCTCGTCGAGACGGTCAGCCACAGGGCAGAGCGGACGGGGTTGTGGCACTGTGCTGCCCCCGACTCAAGCTTTGCAAGCTGTGGTTGACCGTCACGTTCCTGGACCAGGAACGGCCTTTTTCTTTTTCTCTTCTTCTTCATCTGGAACAACATACCACGCTGGACATGTCAGTACAAAAAAGAAAGTTGGCAGCGTTGGAACCTGCCATGTAAAGATACAAAACTAGTGTGCCCAGAGAGCCTTTTCTGTGGCGAGCAACGAACAGACTAACCTCCCTGTATTTTTTAAAAAAAAAAAATTCTTTCTTTATTACTTCTATTCGCGACTCCTTGCTACGCTAATTGTAGCACCCCACCCGTATTGCAATACGATATAGTTACGGATATTCAACCTGCGCAAACCATAAGCAGCACCACAAATACACGAAAAGAGACGGTCAGACGGTACCAAGAAGACAGACAGTCACCTACTGCGGCACCATACTGAGGAGGGCCTACCGTAAGTAAGGTATGTGGACAATGGCCGAAACCACCAATGACCAACGACCAAGGTACCCACCGATCCTCTTACCTCGTGTAACCACCACTCTTACGACACTCAGAGCACAAAGAATATCTTCCCTTAACGACGAAGGTCACCCGGAGACTTTAAAACCCCGGAGTTTCAAGCGAACTTTCACTCTAAAACAGGTCCTTCGCACACACATAAAACACGTCGTAACAAAATACAGTCTTTTGTTGCATCAAACCAACCCTGCCCGACCAAAAAGAAACGGGTATATGGAAGCGCCGCACAATTGCGCCGCACAAGCACACGTACTGCCACCACCGCAGATACGACACGCACACTACTTTTTGAATCCTGAACGGTCACCCGGAGACTATACACCCCCGGGACCTCTGAGTGAATTTATCAAAAAATAAAGCGCCGTTGTTTGCGGTTGCCAATGATGCGCGGACGAGAAGTCCGAAAACCTAGCGTGCACGGTGTGCTCCTGCACTCGGTGGGGAAGTTACTACTAACTGCGCTACCAAAATTGTCGGGTGTGGGCACATGCGACACTTCACATCTAGTGTGTGGGCCTTTCAAGCGTGAATGATGCCTCCCGCGCTGCTCCCCTTGAGGTTCCTGGCTCATGCCAAAGCGCCGCCGCCCGGGTTAAGGAGTTGCGGCATCGCGTGGATCAGGACCAGGGAGGAAGCACATCCAGTGTGAAATCCAGTGTGACCTGCGCAAATCCGGTGTGCCACACTCGCAAGTCGAGTGCGAATTCCAGATAGCCACCCGCAATTCCAGTGTGCCACACTGTAGCCACCCGCAATTCCAGTGTGCCACACTTGTTGCGCCACACCTGGCGTTGGAACACACACACACACGTGTGCCCCAAAAGCAGCGACCGAGCGAAGAATGAAAACACACCTTCTTTTTTCCACCTATCTTTGTCAAGAGCTGCGACTCAGCTATTCCTACCTGCCAAGCGCGCTGCGACTCTTTTCTTGGCACCACGCACCACGGCAGAAACACCTTTTCAAGGTGAGGGAGCATTGCAAAAGAATCAGTGACCATGCAGCTTCAGGTAGCAAGGTCTGTACAAATCAAGCAAGCAACTCGATGCGTATGAGAGAAGTAAAAAAGCAATTAATCCGGGAACGAAGTGAATGCCTGGGCAGCACTCGCTTCGTTTGGACTCTCGGTTGGTACGTCACTATTCCACAAAGTTCCTCGAGTTATGAATGGTAACGTTCAATGACAGCTGTTGAACGCCAGCCCCGAGATGCGTGGAGGGTAGTCGACACGTAGGAAAGAAATCCACGCGTCTGTTGCGTGAACGTACAACCACGGCAATTGTAGATACCGCGTGTTACAAAAAAAAGAGCGTTATTCACTCTTCGAAGGAGAGCACCCCAACAAGTATGACGAAGGCTCATCCGGAGATTCAAAGGTGCCAGTCTCTCAACCGAGCCTTCGGTGCCTAAGTTAAGCTTCGCAAACAACAGGGGACACCATGGCACTTGTAGATGCACCAAGGAATGGTAACCGCTTTCCGCAGATACCTGTTGTCGTCTCCTCCCCGGGCTTGGTGTGCTCGTCGTAGATCCACTTTCCGACATCTTCCTTTGAGATCGGAACGCCCCTATCCTGTACGCCACACACACACACACTCACATACACACAATGGGCTATATTCTGCGTCAGGGGTTACCCATAATTCACACACACACACACACACACACACACACACACACACACACACACACACACACACACACACACACACACACACACACACACACACACACACACACACACACACACACACACACACACACACACACACACACACACACACACACACACACACACACACACACACACACACACACACACACACACACACACACACACACACACACACACACACACACACACACACACACACACACACACACACACACACACACACACACACACACACACACACACACACACACACACACACACACACACACACACACACACACACACACACACACACACACACACACACACACACACACACACACACACACACACACACACACACACACACACACACACACACACACACACACACACACACACACACACACACACACACACACACACACACATTGGCCAGCTGCTGCTCGAAGCACCACGCGGAAAGAAGCGGCACGTGCAGGGACCCCCACTCCCAGCCCGGGGGTGCGTCGGCCGTCACCTAGTCAAAGCTGAGCGTGGTCGTACTTCAGTGAAGAGAGGCACCACGTTGAAACGGATTCGCAACACACGCACACACACATACAACGTGGACACACTCTCGCTAAGGGGGGCGCCACGTTAAAACGAGTCCGCAACACACATACAACTGGGCTATATTCCGCGTTGGAATTACCCACAACTGAGCTCTACCACCCACACACACACACAAGTGGTCGTACTTTCGTGAAGGGAGGCACCACGTTCAACGGGTCCGTAGCACATAAACACACACGCACACACCTAGCAAGCTTTTTTGAGCGCCTTTGGCGCGTCGAGTTGAACACCATACGTTTCTGAGCGAACTCCTCATATCCACTCGCCAAAAGCGAGGTTGGAGGGGTAAAACAAGAACGGACAAACGCAGGCCCCACCGTTTGCCCCCTTTTTGTACCCCCCCCTTTCGACCGGTACGCACACGCACCCGCACATACCCATTGGCAGCAGAAAAGGGGCTACGGTCACCCGGATACTCGAAACCCCTGCAATCCTAACCAAACTTCCGCTTCAAAAAAAGAAGAACCAATCAAAACCGAAAAAAAGGCAAACGTTTTGATGCGGCCGCAGGGAGGGACTGAAGCAGTTAACCTCCTTGCACTTACCCCGCGCCGTGCAATGTTATAGCGAAATGCATCCCCCCTGTGCTCTCATAGATTGGGTGGCCATGTGACTACGAACGGTGCTGTATGTGCCTCCAGATACTCAGGTTCTGTGCTGATGATGGCCCGCCTGTTGTGTCCGTGGCTTAAAGGGCCGAAACACGACGCAGACGGGACCGTGCGGCGTTGAGCACATATCCATTCCAAGCACGTTCTTGCAACCCCCCCCCACGAGCAATGTTGCCTAACACTAACTAAGATTTCCCCCCTATTTTTTGTGTCTGACAAACGCAATTTGCCAACAACAAAAAAAACCGATCGATGGCAGCGTGTTATCCTGACCCCCGTTAAGATGGAACAAAACAGGTATGAAAGGAAGTGCGCATATGCAAAGGAAGCGCCAGATCCGTTTTCCCCGGAACCAGATACAACAACCCTCGCCTTCCGCCCCCTTCATTTGTGAACCCTTTTGCACGGCGTACCCCTCCCGAGCCCGCGCTCTGCGACCTGTGCATGATATGTGCGGGTTAAGTCGCAAGCATCGCAAAGGAGCAACACAACAACAACCCCCCAACAGATCCTTTTCAAAACAATGAATTGCTGGATTACGAAGACGAGTAGTGTAGACACGCGTACTGCGTGCAACTTACCAAGGGCAGGTGAGTTTCCGCGAGTGCGCACGAACAAGCGAAAGCGCCCAACGGCCCGATGCTAACTTTATGGTCACATGCAGCTGAACCGCCTTGGTAGGCAAGTCGCAGCGCGTGAGCTGCCGGGTAGTGGATAGTGCAGCTGGGCCGTCAGCCAACCATCAGAGTGTCATCCCATGCGCGATCAACCAGACAAACGAAGAAACGGCTGCTTTTGCATGTGAGAACCAGTCTGAAAAAGCTTGTGCTTAGCACATACATTCAAGTGTATAGGAAATACTTCGTGCACAAACGGGCAGTCAATCGGAAGAACTGGGCTGTGTTGTTCGCCCGCCGGATACCAGCCAACATGGTTGGATCATGAAAAACCGGTTGCCGTTGTGTATAGATCACCAAACCTGTTGTGCTGATACAGAAGCTGCGCACGTCTTCCACACGGGAAAGTTATTTATAATACTTCTGACGAAGAAAACGCTACTCCAAACAACTTTCGTCGGTAGAGAAAGCCTGCCTAAGGATACATGGTCTCAGTACAAAGCGAGGAGACGCTGATGCAACAGCAGAGCACTCGGCAGAGGCACGTGCAGTCTGAGTACTGCATTCGTCGGTATTTTGCGTATCATAGTCAGGAGCTCGCCAGACTCCTAGACCCCCGAGAGCCGGGGCTGACCTTCCACGTGTAGACCCTGAAACTTCCAACAAGGGCCAGACCAGGGTACTAACTAGAGGTAATGCCACCAGAACAGCTTCTCTTCCCAGGAGCCTGGTCTGGGGAAGACAGAATCTAAGAAGCATCTACAATCGGCGGTCCAGCGCAGGGGTTAAGTTACGATTACCTTACCAAGCTCCATTCCCGGGTTTCCCGGTTTGCCGGAGTAGATCCACGAGCTCTTTTCGGTGCACGCATGGTGGTGCAGAGCAAACACGTGCACTGGAGCAGGACATAGCCGGGTACGGCATGTGGGCAGGTCCGGCTGGTTTCAGTCTGTAGATTCCGAAGAAGCTAGGTTCACAACAGCGCCGCTCTCAGGTAGACGAGCGCAGCACTCGGGTCGAGCGCACGATTGCACGCTTCCAATTTCTTGGCCAATCCACACGTGTCCTTCCCATTTCTCCACAATGCAGTATGCAATGGACCAGCTTCCTAGCTTCTGGCCCGATGATCAGAGCTAGTACGCTGGGCCAGACGACACAAGGGGCGAAGCGAGGAAGAACCTTCCCCCTCTCTCCTCTCTCGGAAATGGTCGCGTCGACAGCATCGGCGGTGATTTCCGCTGGGCTGACAGAATGAAAAGCGAGGATCTGGAATTCAGACAATGTCCTCGGATGAGGCTGCGCCCTGGATACAGTGTGGTCCCAATAGAAAGCAACTACTGGATGCCTGACCTACGTCTGACCTACGTGTAGGAGAGACGCTATTTGGCTGCAGGCGGCACGTCCAACCACCTCGTTGTGTCTTTCCACGCTAGCTCCCCCTGGTCCCTCGCTTACGACTTGTGCACGTTGGCAAGTGTATTCCGAGCTGGCTTTCGACTTCCAAGTTGCCAACGATAATCGTCATACGGAGTGCAGCGCTCTCGCCGTGCTCCTGTCGGGTTCTTTAAGACCGCAGTGGGTTAATCCCACAGCTTCCTGCTCGCCTTTCCCCCTCTGGCGAACTTGATGTTCACGACTAAACGAAACCACCGCTTAAAGCTTGCTGATCTCGCACCTTCTATTCCGAAACCAATTAGATACTCCATTCTTCTTCTGTCTCTCTCTCTCTCTCTCTCTCTCTCGCTTTCTCCTTTTGTTCCGCAATCATCAAAAATGACAATTACACTCTTGCCCTTCCGCCTCTTTTTTTTCTTTTCGTTTTCTTGTTTCACACTCGTTCCGCTTCCCCCCCTGTCTTTTTCACCAACGCTGTTGGAGGAAGGAGGAAGTTTTCTCTACGCGTCAAATTTCAAATGGTCTAGTCTAACGGGTGGGCGCTCTCCGCAAAAAATGATATCATTCACATTTGCGGCGTTACAAGTCCGCTTTTAGTCGATTTTTTTGTTTCTAGAATCTCGGCTTCTCTGGCCGAGTCGTCAAGCCAGAAAACAAAACGGTAGGGTCGCTGCGCTCTTTGAGACGCCTTGGATATCACCAGCCCAGCTCCAAGCACGGTCAGGGACCCAGCCAAGCAAACCACCCCCCACAGTAAAACCATCGCGACGAAGTCGTCATCGTTGTCTTCTGCACCACCACCAACATCATCAACACCCACGAATGCTTCTGCGCGAGCCACCTCGCAGGAAGCCTCCCAAGCGTTGTATGGCGTGTCCACGAGGTGCGGCTGGCTCGCCACAAGCCCGAACCCCGCGTAAAACGCGTAAACTTGCACCACGGAAGTGCCAACCGGCGGCGAAAACGACAGGAGAACCGCCGCGCCGCCTTCTGGCGGGTCGTTCCACCCCGTCAGGGCGACCACAGCTCCGTTCTGGTCGACCGCGTAAAGGGCTCCCAACCATTCGACCGGCGAGTCGTCCATACCAGACTTCCTCTGCAAACTGTGTAGCAGCACTACCAACTTGCTTGTGCCACCGGACGTTGTACTACTCTTTGTATATTCCAGCTTATTCTGGTACCCCCGAAAACTGAAGTAACGAAGTACGCATGAACTCCGCACAAAACTACGCGGTGTGATGGACCTTTCTTCGGAGGCTCACGCACTCAAAGATCGACTTATACGCACAAACTACGCGGGAACTGCGCAATACGGGGTAGGGCTGCATTTTGAAACTCCATATGCAGCTAGCGCCTTCCAGGGGCTTATACTGCGGCGAAAAAGTCCAGTACACTCATAAAAGGTAGCCCTCGCCTATTCACAAACCCCGCACAAACTGCGCAAGCCTTTCTTCGAAGAGGCTCACGCACTCAAAGATCGACTTATGCGCACGAACTAACGCAGTAAGGGGTTTCGGGTAGCGCCGTCCTTGCGGGATGTAGTGCTGCTTATTGGGCCGCCACCGCCTTGTGGGGATCAGGCGTGATTTACCCCCTGTTCAAGACTTGAAGAGGGAAGGTGCTCGGGAAGGGATGGGGTTCCTTCGAGTTCTCTTTTTTTTTATGGTAACAAGCTTGCTTGTCGTATCAAAAAGTGTCAGATAGCGGCGTGCTGTGCGAAGCCGGTTTTCACGCGTACGCACAAACGAAGCCACGGCACCTTTTTACCAAAACACGAAATGTGCGGCGTCGTCCCGGATTTTCTCGACCCAGCCCTGCAGAACACAGAGACGCAATGGATGAAGAGTAAACCCGACATTGGCATCATGACCAGTACCGCAATCAACCAAGAAGAAGGACGAAAAAGGAAACTCCTTTTCGACAACAACCAACGAGGCGGGCGGAAATTGTAAAAGCACGTATGACGACGGTCGGGGCGCTCGGGGTTGTGAACATGAGGGGAGGTGCTTTCGAGAAGCTCTTCACTGCAAAAAGAAGAATTTTTTTTTTAGCAGCAAACAGTTCACACATAAACTACAGCTAGGTCTACAACCAGTTGCTGAGTTTTCACCACTACTACTACACCTGCTGTTGCCAAACCTTCTCTTTCTACTACCCGACCCTCCCCACCGCACGTCCTCCTCAACCTAAAAGAAAGTAAGAACGCATATTACAGACCGATACGAGCTGCATGGCAACCCCTGCTCAACATGCATGCGCGTGGGGGGCCCAAGGCTAAATTCAAAGCGAATTTCTTCTTGGTGTCGGTCGCAACACTTACAAACATGGCTAGCCGTAGTTAAAGTGTATGAGCATACCTACTACCCTCATACCACCCGCCTCACAGCCTCAATGGTCAACCGGAGACCCTAAAACACCGAACCTCTAAACCACAATAAACGCCAAAAAGAAGTCAGATGGCAGCGTGCAGTGCGAGGCGAGTGTGCGAACATGCCAAGAACAAGGCGAATGCACACCGCCAGTGCGCAAACAAGTCCCGCCGCCCCCGCCCTACCACACGACCCCCCCACCCCTTCCTACACGGTGCACTAGTCATTTGAAAAACAGCGTAATGACTAGTCTAGTATTTATACTGAAAAGTGCTTACTACTGATTTGACGTGACTTGTCACATTACTACTGAAGAGTGCTTACTACTGCCATTCTTACTATTGATTTTTTACTGTTTCTTACTCGTGGCTACTGCATTTTGTGAAGGGATCCCTTTGCAAGGCGTGTTTTTTCTTCCCACAAACCTTTAACTCTAAAACTTTCACTCTAAAAGTGGACTCATTCACTTGTAAGAATGACTACTGCAGTAGTCATTCTTACTACTGACAGTAGTCATATGACTAGTAAGATTTATGACTAGTAAGATCAGTATTAAGTGACTAGAAAATAGCATGACTCGTGCACCGTGTACAGCTGGAGTTAAAGAGTGTGCCTGAGTCACACCCGGTGTGCTACATTAAAAACGCGTGTATAACCACACCCCCAAGCGGGTGTGACACCCGCTTTTTAAACTCTAGCTTTAGCTCCAACTTCTGAGGCTACTCCACCGTGTATGTTTATTTCTTCCTGTTTTCGAAAGGAAGTGCCTGCGCCCTTGTGGCAAAGGTAGTCCTCGCTGTGACTACAGGCACCCGGCGTCGGTGTCCTCGATCAGCACGTGCTGTGTCCACGAAAAAGGAGACCGAAACAAGGAGTACACACGTGGCCCGATGGAGCCTAAACCAAGCACGTCCCCGCCATCTCCACCCTCCCCCCGACCCCCTTTCTCTCTGCTTCTTTCGCTTGTAAAAGAAAAGAACGGACACACACACACAATCCCTTTCCTTTCCGAGGACAAAAAAAAGGTGAAAAAAAGGGGGTGGGCACGGGAAATGCAACTACAATTTAAACCAACACCACGAGAAAAAAAGCTGACGACGGGACTAAAGAAGAACAACAAAAAGGTAGTCTCGAGTTCAAAAGAGGTAAACAAAAAAAAGTGCGCATCCTTCTTTTGTTTCTGCCGTATCGTTGTTGCGAGCGCTTAGCCTGTGCAAGACAGGACGCACCGATAGAACCCCCTCAAGGCCGGGAACGGAGGCGGTGTCGGTGTCTCAAGAACATAGACAAGAGCGGACTCTTGGTCTGGAGCGCCCAAGTAGAGAGCAAGATGAGACCAAGTAGTTTCTCGATGACTGGAATGAAGAAGAGTGGGCGTCGGTGAAGTCGAACACGAATCTCGAGAACAGAATTCAAACTAAATGCCAGTTGCTTAGGACGGAATCTGGCTGCCAGACCAGACCATCAGACTACGGTTCAACGCATACTACGGTTGCAAGACGAATCCAAGTAGTTTCTCGATGACTGGAATGAAGAAGAGTGGGCGTCGGTGAAGTCGAACACGAATCTCGAGAACAGAATTCAAACTAAATGCCAGTTGCTTAGGACGGAGTCTGGCTGCCAGACTAGACCATCAGACTACGGTTCAACGCATACTACGGTTGCAAGACGAATCCAAGTAGTTTCTCGATGACTGGAATGAAGAAGAGTGGGCGCCGGTGAAGTCGAACACGAATCTCGAGAACAGAATTCAAACTAAATGCCAGTTGCTTAGGACGGAGTCTGGCTGCCAGACCAGACCATCAGACTACGGTTCAACGCATACTACGGTTGCAAGACGAATCCAAGTAGTTTCTCGATGACTGGAATGAAGAAGAGTGGGCGTCGGCGAAGTCAACCACAAATCTCAAGAACAGAATCCAACCCAAAAGCCAATTGCGCAGGGGGGAATCTGGCTGCCACATCAGACCATCAGACTTAGGTTCAACGCAAACTAAAGGTTAGTGCAGCTTGTCCGTTCGAGAATTGTTCTTTGTAAAACATACCTACTTCCCGCCTCACAGCCTCAATGGTCAACCGGAGACCCTAAAACACCGAACCTCTAAACCACAATAAACGCTAAACCTTCAAATCCCTTTCCAGTAAATCAGGATCGGGCTGTGCTGCGTCCTCAAGGATTGGCGCACCTCCCTTTCCGTGCAACTTGTTGGTTTGACACCCTAAGCCTCGCACACGTTTTAGACTTATTGGTTCGTGTTTCAAGACGGGTAGTAGAAGATCAAGGGAGCAAAGACGTTGTCCGAGACGCCGACACTTACCCTTCACCGACGATGCCGCGGGTCACCTCCTCAACTCATTCCCATCCTGGTCGATCCGAACAAGGCGCACTGAAAGGGAGGTGTGCCAATCCTTGAGGAAGGCCAGTCCTGTACCGGTCTTATGGTTCACTGGCTTTGGCGACGAGTGGATGCGTGCTTGCGGGGTGTGGAGGTTTCAGGCTTGCACGTGCAGTTGTTAACAAAGTCAAACTAAAGCCCGAGGGGGAGGAGGAGGGGTCTAAAATGGGAATACTACGACGCATCAGGCACCCGGTCTTGTACAAGGCCAGTCCTGTACCGGTCCTATGGTTTACTGGCTTTGGCGACGAGTGGATGCGCTTGCGGGGCGTGGGTTCGGGTCTGAGGGCTTCGTGGTAGAGGTTTCCGGCTTGCACGTGCAGTTGTTAACATCAGACTAGAGCCAGAGGGGGAGGAGGAGAGGGTCTAAAATGGGAATACTACGACGCATAGGCACCTGGTCCCGAGAACCTCCGATCGCAAGCAGGCTATTCTCGTCGCTTGCGCTTAGTGGGAGGCTTCTTTTCTCAACAGTACATCTGTACTGACGGGAACATTTCCGGAACAACGGTTGCACATGAAAGATAAAACGAAGCCAACGAAAAGGTGCTCATGCAGGAAACCCCCCCCCACAAACGGCTACATCGTTTCCCTGGAGAGAGCTTGAACACTTTCAACCCTTGAAAGTAGTGCCCCGTGGCGGTTGGTTACGAGCCACAATCCCATCCAAAACCCCCCTTTTTTTAAAAAAACGAATGAAGGAAGGAAAACACATGAAACCAAGTTGTGCTCGCACCGGAACAGGACTGAAAATCCCCATCCAAAGGACCCACTGATGAGCTCTGACTTTGGATTGGTCTGCGTTCAAGAGCGAAACATGAGACGAAGAACGAGGTGCACACAACACCGCGGTGAAAAAAATACAGGGGGCTAGTCCCTCAAGGTTTCATTCCCCACTTTGGGAGCCGTACACTCCCCTCTTTACAACTTTCTATTTTCTATTTTGCATCCCTTTCCTAGACGACATCTTCCTCGAAGAAGACTTGATGCTAGCATCAACCATGCATGAGAGGCAGTGCTCTGCCTAAACATTAAACTAAGATTTTCCCCCCTGAAAAAAAGAATAAAGAGGAGTAGTCCCTCAAGGTTCCAGACCCTACCTGCGGAGTCTTACACTCCCTGCGACCCTTTTTCCCTTTCCCCTATTTTATTTTACACTTTCTTCGACGAAGACTTGATGCTAGCACCAAACATGCATGCGAGGCAGTGTTCTGCCTTAACATTAAACTAAGTTTTCCTCCCAGAGAGGTTTATACCCTGTACACGCGAAGAACAAAAAACTTTCGCCTTATCATTTTCATCACCTTTGGTCAGTTGATGCTGATCGTCCGTTGCTTCGTTTATCAGTGCAAGCCCCAACTCCGGAAATGTTCTCCTATTCTTCGCCGTCTTCGTCCTCTTTCTTGCCGTCTTCCTCAGGGTTCACCTCACTGCATCCCCTTCCACATCCTCCGCTCCAGTGGTTTTATTGCCGGGGAGTTGCTTTGCCTTCGGAAGCCTGGCGCAGTTTCTGCGCCAGGCTTGCCGCATGTCACCCACATCAAGTTGCGGTGCTACCAAGTTTCTCCCCTTATACGGTGGAGAACAGCCTTTTTCGAGTTAAAGAGTTTGCTTGAAATTCCGGGCTTTTGAAACTTTGTCGGACATCCAAAACTATACCGGACGTATAAGACAACTTTGAAACTTTGTCGGACATGTACGACAACTTTTGAAGCTTTGTCGGGCATCCAAAACTATATCGGACGTATACGACAACTTTGAAACTTTGTCGGACATCCAAAACTATATCGGACGTTTAAGACAACTTTGAAACTTTGTCGGACATCCAAAACTATATCGGACGTATAAGACAACTTTGAAACTTTGTCGGACATCCAAAACTATATCGGACGTATAAGACAACTTTGAAACTTTGTCGGACATGTACGACAACTTTTGAAGCTTTGTCGGGCATCCAAAACTATATCGGACGTATAAGACAACTTTGAAACTTTGTCGGACATCCAAAACTATATCGGACGTATAAGACAACTTTGAAACTTTGTCGGACATCCAAAACTATATCGGACGTATAAGACAACTTTGAAACTTTGTCGGACATGTACGACAACTTTTGAAGCTTTGTCGGGCATCCAAAACTATATCGGACGTATAAGACAACTTTGAAACTTTGTCGGACATCCAAAACTATATCGGACGTATAAGACAACTTTGAAACTTTGTCGGACATCCAAAACTATATCGGACGTATAAGACAACTTTGAAACTTTGTCGGGCATCCAAAACTATATCGGACACATAAGACAACTTTGAAACTTTGTCGGGCATCCAAAACTATATCGGACGTATAAGACAACTTTGAAACTTTGTCGGACATCCAAAACTATATCGGACGTATAAGACAACTTTGAAACTTTGTCGGACATGTACGACAACTTTTGAAGCTTTGTCGGGCATCCAAAACTATATCGGACGTATAAGACAACTTTGAAACTTTGTCGGACATCCAAAACTATATCGGACGTATAAGACAACTTTGAAACTTTGTCGGACATGTACGACAACTTTTGAAGCTTTGTCGGGCATCCAAAACTATATCGGACATATAAGACAACTTTTGAAACTTTGTCGGACATGTACGACAACTTTTGAAACTATGTCGGACATGTACGACATTTCACTCTAAGATTTCAGGAAAAGATCGGAACGATCACCTTGGATCCCCACGCTCTCGTTCTTGATTATTGAAGACGTTCTTGTCGAATGCTTTCGCAGAAGTTCGTCTTCCTACGATCTCGAATATCGAATTTCACCGACGTAGGAGTACGTACGACCCGGCATTCCCTATTGATCGGTTTCTCGCACCGAAGTCACGAATGCGGCCCTGCCAAAATGGAAAGAATTACGAGGGCGTGGCACTGTGCTCATGCCGGACCTGCCCACTCGCATGTATGCCCCACGCAGCCCTTGCAGCGATCCCTGTTTTTAGACAGGTTTTGGCTGACTCGTTGACCTTGGCTGGACAGGCTGGGCTGGTTAGGCGGCTGGGTTGTCCTGGACTTGGCTCCGGAAGACTGACCGGCCCGTCTAGCTAGGCAGGCTGGCCGTTGTGGCGGCTTCCTCACGTCACAGCTGACGCTCCTTCTTGCTGCTCGTGATGCCACGCTGTCCGGAACTGTAGCTTTGTTTGACAATGGCTCCCCGCTTCGTGTCCCGTGTGCCGCTGGCTGCAACATGTATCCGGGGGTGGCCCCTTCTTGTGCACACGGGCAGCGAGCCGCGTCGTGTTTGGAACACTTCGCTTTCTTATTCCGAAGACGGAGGAGATGCGAAGCTTTCCGCACTCGCATTTTCGCAAATTTCCCCTTTTCGAAGCCCATGGTCGCGTCGTTCCCCGGCTCTGGTGGCGAGCCGCGCTCTCCGTGCGAAGTGCCTTCCCCTAGCAAAAGGTCCCATGAAATTGTTTGGAAATCGACAAATTATTTTAAAGCTAGTGATGCAGTTTCTAAAAGCAAAAGATGACATTCTGAAAGCAGAGAAAGAGATTTCCAGATACTGGATCATCGAAAGTGCTGATGAAGTCGCCGCAGAAATCAAGCAACGATACAGGTACCTTCGGAGAAAACTTCCCCGAACGTTTGATTTCAAAACGATGTTCAACGAGCTCCCACAAGAAGACCTCAAGAAGGGTGTCTCTAATGCGGTGAAAGAAGCCTTCGAATTTTCCAAAACAAGCGAGTTCACACTTTTTGGAGGCACTACATCCCAGTCCTAGGCACGCTCACCAACATACAGCTCAAAAGGTTCCTCAACCCTCGAGCAGAATCCCGCGACAGCCCCTCCGTCTCCTCGACACTCCCAGAGGAACCGGTTCACCCGCGTGAACGGCAACCGGCTGCACAACCGGAATCGCCGGAACGGCCACCCGCCCAACCGGCATCACCGGAACAGTCAATGACTCGCCCGGTAACACCGGAACAGTCAATGACTCGCCTGGTATCACCGGAACAGTCAATGACTCGCCCGGTAACACCGGAACAGTCAATGACTCGCCCGGTAACACCGGAACAGTCAATGACTCGCCCGGTAACACCGGAACAGTCAATGACTCGCCCGGTAACACCGGAACAGTCAATGACTCGCCCGGTAACACCGGAACAGTCAATGACTCGCCCGGTAACACCGGAACAGTCAATGACTCGCCCGGTAACACCGGAACAGTCAATGACTCGCCCGGTAACACCGGAACAGTCAATGACTCGCCCGGTAACACCGGAACAGTCAATGACTCGCCCGGTAACACCGGAACAGTCAATGACTCGCCCGGTAACACCGGAACAGCCAAGTGCTCGACCGCAAACGCCGGAATCGCGATCACCTGTTCTTCCGATGGGTCCGTCAACGCCAACACAAGCACAAGACTCGCAGGCAAGTCCAGCCGCAAACATCCCACAAACACAAGAACAGAATTCCCAGAACGTACTCAAATGCCGCCATTGTGGCGTGACAACAACAAGGTCCGGCAACCCGTTCGCTAACCAGTTTGGTGTGGGTGTGCACGAAAGGACCTGTGAAAGGAATTCGGAAGGACTGCAAAGCCCAAGCCCAGACCGAAATTAGCCCAGCACCTACCTGGCGCGCCTGACCCAGCGAGCTACGAGGGTCGAAAAAATATCACCTACCCCCATTTCTTTTTTTTAAACAACCTTTCTCCTTTCCTACTTACTTTGATCATAGGTGTCACGGCAAGTTTTGGCAGCCGCTGCTTAACACGCTGGAACACGGTGTGGTAGTACCCGAGAATGCCCAATTCTCGAGGCGGCTCCAGGAGATGATGGCTGAAATCCTTGCGGAACGGGCTGGGCTCGAAGCACGTGGCTGGGTAGCCAGGAACCCCACGACCCCCTGGTCGAGAGCGAAGGCGATGCCTGCCGAGAAATTGGACCACCCCTTCGCGCGGATTGCCCCGGCATGGACGTGGGAGCGGAACAAGACCTGGGGACTACCGACGTTTTATGCGTTGGTAGCGTGGCTGTCGGACATGCAATGGACCGAGAACGGGCAGGCGTCAATGCTAGAGCTTGCGATCGACTTTGAACTCTTCTCGGGCCTCAGCATGCCGCTGCACGGGAATGCGCCGAAGAACGGGGAAACGTCCTGCGCTGCATGATGAGCGCGTTGGACAAGCTGGCGGCACAGCAAGGGCTGGGAAGCTGCATGAGAGGAGAGAGGGTGTGCCCGACGACGTCGCTGTCGTTCATGGGCATATCGGGTATACGGCCCAGGCCACGCTTTCGCGAGGCACACACGGGGACGATACTTGAGGAACAAGTGAAAGGAAGCGATGTAGGGACGCAGTGCCCGACGTACCCTGACTGGACGATCGGGAGAGCGGCGAGGTGGGCCCTGCCTGCCCCACCACAACTGCACCCAGACCCCGTGCATATGCCGGGTGTCGGTATAGAGAAGGCACTCGTCACGTGCGCGACCCATCACAAAGGGAAGTGTGAGGCGTGCAGAGCACTCGTCCGAAGGGACGTTCCCACGGTAGAGATGTGCTGCCGGCACCATCACCACGCGAACGATGGGCAGCCGATCGCGGTGTGCACAGAGCACAGCACGACGAAGTGCGGCGAGTGCAAGACGGCGGCGGCGTGTTGCCGCAGCGGGCATCATGCCTGCCGCACGCATGGCAGAGGAACCTGCCAAGAGTGCAAAAGGCTCCCTACGCTGACGCAGAGGCGACCGGCGGCATGTTGCAGCCGCGGCCACCACCAGTCCAACAAGCCGAACGTCCAGTCAACCCCCGGACGCAACAAGAAGAAGAGGCCCTCCTCACCCACCCAGGTGGGTGTACAGCGGGAAACGCCAGTAGGAAAGCGAGCGGCGCGAGCGCCGCTCGCGGCAACGAAAAAGGAGACGGCGACGACCGGACGGGCGACCAAGAGGCCGCCACCAACGCCAGGAACCAGCGAACGACCAGCGCTGAAGAAGAGGGTGCTCGGCACCCCGAAGGAAGGCCCGATCGCCGGCCGCAAGCGGAAGAAGACGAAGGCGACCACACCCGACTCAGGGGTGCATCGAAGGAAGAAGAAGGTACCGAGGGCAAGCAGCTCTCAGAAACGACCGGGGACCACGGGCACACCAATGCCCTCGAAAGTGGAAAACGGGCACTCCTGCCCGCCCTCGTACTCGCCGACTCAGTCTTTGCAAGAAAGCCAAACCCCGCTAGCTCCACAAATGCTCGACCTTGACGACGCAATGGCAGGTGACGACGTCATCCGATAACCTGACTTTCAAGGCAGTGCATGCTAATCCATGTGGTTCATGTACTTAAAAGAACTCAATGCTTAACAAAATTTGACGTGGGCGGCTTTAGATTTACATCTGAATGACACCTCAACACAAAACAAGTTGTCGACAACTAACAAGTAAAAGAATAAAACAAAACTACGCATTTCTTCTTGTGTCAAGAGACACCAAAGATTGCGCAGGTATGCGATCTTTTGTTATTCCGCCGGTTCGTCTGTGGTCGACCCGTATGCGTATGATGTACGCGTAGGCGCTTTCAACCCCATGAAGAAGTTACTCAGAAGGCACGAGTACTACGGTTT
Source organism: Diplonema papillatum (assembly GCA_030068145.1). NCBI lineage: Eukaryota > Euglenozoa > Diplonemea > Diplonemida > Diplonemidae > Diplonema > Diplonema papillatum. The sequence goes on along the minus strand of JAPJBO010000470.1, from coordinate 147,040 downwards.
AGCGCAAAGCATATCAGCATGTCGGGAGGGGTCGGTCGCAAAGGATTGAGAGTCGCGGTCAAGGGGTCAAGGGTTCTGAACGTAGGAAAGTGCTGGTCTTGTTCTTGCCAACGCTACTCTTTCTACAAAGTAGGTTATTCATAGAACCTAACTACATAAAAAAGGTGTCACGGGATAAGCCGGCAGCCGCTGCTTAGTGCATGTACTTAAAAGTTCTCCGTGCTTAGCGGCTTCATCACGTGGGCGGCCCTGAGGATACCCCCTCGGGTGACACCACTCTTTATCTTTACCCATTCTTCAACGCTCTTGTGCTCTCGTAGTTCCTGGGCTGCAGCGAGCACGAACAGCAGCCTGGCTGTCCTGGCAGGCAGTGCAGACACTCAGGTTCCGCGCGTGATGACTGTCGCCTGTTGTGTTCGCCGCAACGCGGTGCAGATAGGACACGGTGTTGAGCAGTTGTACCCCCCACCTGCAGATCAACTAGATGCGCACGGTAAGAAGACCGGCGCAGGGCGAGACTGGAGGCACCAGTTAAAGTTCGGAAAACAGTAAAGCTCGGCCCGAGCTTTACTGTGTCTCGGGCGAAGCTAAGTTCTGGTGAAGCAAAGTTCGGGCGATGCTAAGTTCTGGTGGAGCAAAGTTCGGGCGATGCTAAGTTCTGGGGAAGCAAAGTTACATTCAGCAGTCGCTGCAAACAAACACTTTTCCACCAGACGAAAGTCGGGTTGGCTCGAATAGAGGCTAGTCATATTGCATATTCATGGGACCGCCAGTCTCGAAAAATCGACGAGGTATTTCAACAACGTGAACACACTCTACAGGAGGGGGGGTAGGCACGGCACCATCACTCCTCATTCTCCCCCCCTCCTTGGCACGGTGCCCAGACCGAGAGGAAGGCTGAATCAACAAGAACTACACCTCCGACTGTTTCGTATAGAAAGCAAAAAGAAACTGAAAGAAAATACGGGGGCCGAAACACACACACACACACACACACCCACGCTCATAGCGTGGTCGTACTGCCGTGCAGAGAGGCACTGCGTTAAAAGTAGCACTCGCGCACACGTATACACGTCGCAGAGAAAAGAGAAAACCGATACAACCCGCACAACTAGAGTACATCCCCTCCTAAAAACCACGCAACTGTCTGGTAAGGAGCAAGCAAACAGTCGGTTCGCGCATCGTGCCGAAAGTAGGGAGCGGCAGACTCGGCGAAAGCTGTTTTCAACGGAAGCAACTTCGCGGGCTCGAGGACCGGCAGAACAGTCGGCAGGCCAGTCTCAAGCCGGAACCTCGTAACGTGAAAAGGTTTCTAGCAAGAAAACGGGAGAAACAGCGAAAGTCTTCTTCCTTTTCATTCATCCGAACAACACATTGCCCGTGCGCTGGCTCGTTGGTTTGAACGTCGAGTGCTAACCACCAGCTCGGGTCGCCCTAACACCTCTCCTTCGCACTTTGCACTCACATACGCGTTGCGAATTAGAGGTAATCCATTCGTCAAAGGTCACCCTGGGTGACTCCAAGACCCCGGGGTTTTAAGTGAACTCACCAACGCTCACACTCAAATTGAAGGCTCGCAGCTCGTCCCGAGGCGGAGCAGGACGATTCACACGAACACTACGGTGAAACACGACCAAGAACGACGAACGGAAAAACAAAAATAGTCAAAGAAAAAAAAAGAAGACGAAACAGACACAACTCAGTAGACTAAATATCCCACCTCAACACTGTCCACAGCTTGAACAAAAAGACGCAAAAACTTTTACTCTAAAAAAAATTGACAGCAATACCAAGCAAACGACACACAAGAATAGTCAAAGAAACCCCGAACAAACCGAGCTTTCTTTTTATTCTTAACAAAACACAACGCACCCTTCTTCCGTTCCTCTCCTCTTTTAATTCAGCCACCCCCTCGCCCGGGGAGAGCTCTCTGTCCGCCTATAGAAGACAAAAGCAGCAGCTGCAGCGGAAACTGCATCCATTCTCGGCGAAAAGCGAGCACGGCGTTTCACCCGTAGACTCCACCCCCGCTGCAGACGCAAGAGAAGGCCGCTGCTTGAAGATCGTATTCCCAGCGGCGCTGCAGGGGACAAGGCACCTGCTAGCCTGGCAAAGCTAGCAGCCAGCGGCTTTGACCTGCCATTCGCAACCGACGACACCCTAACTCAAAATCTTTGTCCTACTTTTTCTTTCTTCTAGTTTGACAGCAGGTACATACTGCGGAAATAGCTGGCGGGACCTCAGTCTCGTACTGCTCGCGGAAACGGAACTCGAAAACAAACAAATCCGAAGCTCCAAGCCCAAGCTTCGCCAACGCCCCCCGCCTGTTTTCGTGAGAAAAAGACAACTAAAAAAAAAAAGTTTCCCTCCCGAAACAAACAAAACCACGCACTTTTCGTTAATTGTCGAAGAAGAGCCCCATTGCCTGGGCACCTGCCACCTCTTCCTCACCCCTTCCCCCGTCCAAAAAAAAAAAAAAAAAAAAAGAACAACCGAAAAAAACTACAACGAGCAAGGCAGGTCCAAGCAACTCAACCACCCTCTGCCGAGCGGCTTCCACCGCCGGGCAGCCTGACTTTGCACTGTGTTCGTTGGGACAACAAACACAACACACCGCAAGCAAACCATTGAAAGACAAGCAAAAAAGGGGATTTAGCCAGGGAACGTCTACCTGAAGGGGGAAACAAAACACAAAAGGTACCACCGATCCTCTTACCTCGTGTTACCACCACTCTTACGACACGCGGAGCACAAAGGATATCTTCCCATAACGACGAAGGTCACCCGGAGACTTTAAGACCCCGGAGTTTCAAGCGAACTTTCACTCCAAAAGAAAAAGCTAACCCAACTAACCGCCTTTCGGTGGGCTAGTTTGACACACTTGCTGTCGTTGGGACATCGTTTGTGCGCACTGGGATATTTTCCGTGTTGTCGCACGATCGCACCGCACGCTTGCCACGAACTTCTTCGATAGTATCTCTTCATTGTAGAAGTTCGGGTCGTCCGTGCAGAGCGGTTGTATTGGTCGTGTCCAATACCTCGATAGTATCTTCGATAGTATCTTCGATAGTATCTCTTCATTGTAGAAGTTCGGGTCGTCTGTGCAGAGCGGTTGTATTGGCCGTGTCCAATACCTCGCACTGCACGCACTCTCTGATTCCATCGCGGCGAGCGCCTTCTCCAAGAAGAATCTGTTGCCTTTCACAAAAAGCACAGCTAGAAAAAGGTTTCTCGTACGATTCCGAACCCCAACATTCCATTCCTTCCGCTCAATTCCTAGCGTCTGACTACGTCTCTAGTCTGCACTTTAGTTTTTAGATCGAGCGCACCTTGCCCAGTCAGAATTTAGTCTGACTGAAATCTGCGCCTTCCTGCGTTGACTCAATTGTGACCGCTGACTTTTTTACTTTGTTGTTGCCTCTTTAATTGTGACTACAATCGTGAATCGCCTGGTTTGTGGAATTTAATCTGGCTTCACTGACTAAGGTCTGGGGTAATCTGAAATCAATCTAGTCTGGTCCTCTGAACTCAGTCTGTTCAGGTCTGCTGAAGTCAGAGGTTGGCCGAGGCGCAACAGGCACGCAGAAATAGAAATAAAATAAGACCTTCACTCTAAAAACAAAGAACGATCGACGGTAACAAAAAAGAAACCCTCCTCGAGCCCTCAAGCAAACTGTTGCAGTCCCCCGAGAAGAAGAGGGAACGTTTGACAGTCACCGCGTGGGCCCCGCTCACTGCACACAAGCAGGAATCGGGGTTCCGTTGTGCGCACAAACAAAAAGGTGGGCGGCAAGGGAGGTTGCGCAGTTGGCTTGACTGGACGAACCTGGCGTGGGTATCCTCTTTGTGTGCCACGCTTTCGTTAGTTTCTCCAGCGGGCCACCTCGCACTCGAGCCGAAACCGTCTACACCAAATCGCATTCAACAACCAAGTCTAACACCCCGTATCGTACACGCATTGCGAATAAGAAGAAAGCTACAATTCCCGAAAGCCCCCCGAAGACTCTAAAACCCCGAATTTTCCATCGAACACCCACTCAAAATACAAGCTTGGGATTGCAATCAAAACTTGAAGTGAACTAAGTACCACCTTGACAAAGCCAAGAATATAGGAGGAAAAAGAGGGAACCATCCCAGCAAAAAAAAGTCGTCAAAAAGAAAAGGGGGAACAAGAAGCAAACCCAGTCTACGAAAGAGCGGAAAAGCGAAGCAAAATTCCAGCTGTTTTACTCCAGTTAGAAAAAACAACCAATCCGGGGACGGGATCAAAAACCCTGGCAAACGGAGGGTGTGGGAGAAGTTCTCGACTTGACGAACGTTCTGCGGTAGGGCGTACGGCACCTGTCGGTCAAGCACAAAACACACAAAGACCGCAGAAGCAGCTTCCCTCTTGCATTGAGTTTTGTATCTTTGAGCGCAAATAATACACGAGTCTAGTGGGCTAGCTTGTTTCACCATTCCTTGCTGGGCAAGCACAGCAAGCGCACCAAACTCTTCGGGCGGCAACGCCGGTTCGGAGAAGTTAAAGCTCCGAAAGAAAAAGAACTTGTTCTGCAGAGAGCCACCCGGTGACTTCGAAACCGCACAGGTTCTCAAGCAAAACACGAATTGAAGGGGGGGAAGGGGGAATCTCTCCTACTACGGTCAACCGGAGAGTAAAAATACCGGCTTTCAAAAACAACTGAATACTCCAGAAAGCCGCGAACCGAAGAAGTTCCTGCCGAGCCGAAGAACAAGAAGGCGCACAAGCAAAAAGCAGCAAGAAAGTCAACCAAATTTTCCGGAAGTCATCCAACGGAGTTTTGCTTCAAAACCCCGGAGGTTTCAAGCGAACTCAACTGGCAAGAGTGAAGCAAAAGTCGAAACCGTCTAAAAGAATTGTCGTTGCCGGAAGAACCAAAAAAAAAAAAAAAAGACGTTAACCCAAACAACTTCCGCCGGTAGAGAAATCTTGCCTAAAGGAATCAACTGCCTTCGGGTAGGCTAGTCTGACACTAGTTGTCGTCGGGAAAAAAAAAAAAAAAAAAAAAAAAACTCTCACCTGAAAGTCAACACGTCCCAGTCCAAGACGAGCTAGCCAACTTATTCCCTTTCGTGATTACACTTGGCCACTTGGAACTCGAGCCACGAAACAGTCCAAAAAAGGCACCGAACGACGGACACCTTCGCCACAACAAGAAAAAGTCGCAAGACTGCACAGAACGCCCTTCGGGACTTTCCTCGGTGAGACAAAAAAAAAGTGAGCTTTCATCCCACCCCCCTTCACCCCCCCCCTCAAAAAAAAAGAGCTAACTTGCACTCTAAAGAAAAATAACTTGATAAAATATAAAAAAATATAAAAAAGAAACGGGAAGCAGTCTTGTTGGAGACGTCGGAACTGCTGACAGAAAGCAGTACCCGTATCAAAGCACCAGCACCATATACAGAGCGAAGAAGCGTGGACCAGTATCGACGTCTTCCGGTGTCCTGGCGGGTTCTTAAAAAAAAAGAGAAGAAGAAGAAAAAGAGAGAGAGTCCCGAGAGCAGTAAGGCGGTTGTCACGCCTTAGCCGCCCGTTAGCAGTCCCAGGGCCCGGTCCCACCCTCCTGTCATTTTTCGTGTTCTCGTTGTCATCGCTATCGCGCTGACTTTCCGAGAGAGAGAGATAGAGAGAGAGAGAGAGAGAGAGGGGGTGGGCCGATGTCCGAGTACCCCCTCTCAGGGCGCCCGAAGCCGCCGGGCGGCTGGGGCGGGGCCGGGGGGCCGCCGGCGGGGTATGCGCCGCGCAGCGGCCAGCAACAGCACCAACAGCAGCAACAGCAGCAACAGCAGCAACAGCAGCAACAGCAGCAACAGCGGCAACAACAACAACAGCAGCCGCAGCAGCAGCCGCAGCCTCCGATCCTTTGTCCGCCTGCGGCAGGCGGCGCGGCGCTGCTGTTGCAACCGGCGCTTGGGGCGCGGGGGGCAGGCCAAGCCCCGAAGGCGGCGGCCAGCTCGGGCGGCGGGGCTCGGGCCGCGCCCGGCAGGCGGCCGCGGAAGACGCGCGGCGGCGACGACGCCGCCGTCGCGGCACCCCCGCCGCTGACGCCGTGGGATCCGTCGGCCTCCGCCGCGCCGTGCCTCTCGCGCGAACTCCGGGCGCTGGCGCGGCTGCTGCAGCCGACGCCCGCCGAGCTGGCGCGCAGGGCGGCGGTTGAGGCGCGCGTGCGGGGCGCCGCCGCCGCCGTCGCACCCGGCTGCGCGGTGCTGCTCGCATACGGCGCCGCTAGCGGCATTGAGTGTGCATTCTTCTCTTTTGTGTGTGACACTGTGTTAATGCGCTGTTGTTCGTACTAAAAATTGGTTGTTGGCAGCGAGCCAAAGCCGGTGCCCACAAACATTTCCAAAGCGCCCCTCAAAAGAAAGTGTCATGCTAATTATTCCCGTTTCCCTGCTTCGAGACATTGCAGCGTGTTCCAGCCAAAAAAAAATGTGGCGCGATTCTGTACTCTGAACGATTCATGCAGCCCGCAGCTGCAACTGAGAACGTACCAGACAGTGGCTGGAGCTTGAGGTGGGGTCAGTGACTTGATGGGGGTCACACACAGGAACCAGGGATTATCCTGCATGGTTAAACAATTATTTCTTCACCAAAAAAAAAAAAAAAAAGGCACCAAGCTGAACCTCACAAACGAACAAAGGTCGAAAGACACCAATCGGTACGTCCCACGGGATCGTCGGAAACACAAAAAAGTATTCTCAAAACAGGCCGATTGTAAAAGGTTTTTTAACGACGGGAGTTTCTGGTGAAAACTTTTTGTGCTTGCAAGGTCAGAGGCATGGAGGCTAGAGAACCCGCAAGACCCACAAGTGGGGTCTACAACAAGGTGGCAAAGCAGCAACACCCCCACGAAGGTCGCATGCCGGGCTTCCAGATCATCAAAAAAACCTGGTTTTTTCTGGGGTGGGCTGGAGTGGGGATTTTCCCCACTCCAGATTCTTGGGGAAAATCTGAGTGGGCTGGAGTGGGTTTTTTTTTTCTGTTCATTGCAGCATCGCCAGAAAAGCTGCGACCCCACATCGCAACGCAATCGTTCCAGAAGTGCGAAAAAAGGGGCAGAAAAAAGAAGAGAAAGGAAGAAAGAAAAAAAGACGAGACAGGCAGGAAATGCAGCACGTGTTGACAACCAACGACGAGACCCACCTGAGAGAGTACAGAACGAGCCCCTGTGCGGCGCCGACGAAAACGAGATGACACTGGAGGAGGTTCTCAACGGCTTCGTAATAGGTACCAGGAACCGGGATGACAAGGCGGCAGAACGTGCAGTCTCCACGTGCAGTCTCCGCCATGCGGTTGGTCGCCACTTATCCCTCAGGGACGAGTGCTGTTGAGCGATCATTCAGTGTTCTCAAAGACACCCTGGATCTTTTAAGGAACCGGCTCACGAGCGGACATTTGGATATGATCCTGCGCATCCGTATCGAGGGTCCACCAGAGCTTTCGATGGTCTTTTTGGAGAAGGTTGTTGACCGTTTTGTCGAGATGGTCCCGAGCCGTCGCCTAAACTTTGTGCAGGCGAAGGCCAATTCTGCATAGTGGGATCTGTCCCAGGTTGTTCCACGACTATCATTCCTAAATGCAGCACCCGTTTTTTTGTGACACAACCCTCGTTCACTCCCTTCCTGCTGTGGCAACTGAACCCACGTGAAGACAACGAACTAACCGGCCTAATAGGCACCAGGAGAACGTCGAACTAAGCTGCCTTGGGGGAAAAGCCCGCAGCCAGCACCACAAAGCGCAATTTGCGTGGATTGCTTGGCAATTCGGCTCTGAAAACGCGTCGAAAAGTTTCCCCACTCCAGCTCGAAAATTTGAAATCCTAGGAAAAACCCTGTCAACGTGGAAAAAAAAAAAAACTTTCCGGCCATGCTACAGACTTTTTAACCATGATTTTCCCGTATTTCGGGGATTAGAATAACCCCTGAAAGGGACAGCACCAAAATTAGGGGATTTGTGGGAAAGCCTCGACGGTCAGCCGGAGACTTTAAAATACCGACGGGGGGGTCGAATAACAACAGTTATTTCTGGTTGTCTAAAACCACTACCACTATTTGATCCTGCTACCGTTATTATTCGACAAAGAATAATAACTAGGTGTTTAATTCAGCTAATCCCGAGCAAAGCCCCGGCAGGAGCGCGCATCTCCACCAAACCGGATCTGTCATTTGTTTCTGGTCTACTGTTTGGCTGGAGAGCGCCCTGCCACTGCTCGCCGCGACTGAATACCCAGTAGCAGGGGCATGCCAGGCTGATGCCTGAGGTGCGAGCCGCGGTCCACCTGAGGGGGGCCGTCGCGCGCCTAGAGCGGTCGATCGGCTGGATCCAGCTGAGATTCATCCTGCCTAGTACTCGAAGTGCCAGCTGCGGAGATCCGTCTGGCGCCGGAGACGTCCAGGCCTGCTTCGGTTGAGATCCGCCGTGCCCCGTGCACGGCGTGAAGCTCGCCTGGTTGAGATCCGTCTACCACGTGTAGGCTCGCTTTGGTTGAGATCCGCCGTGCAGCGCGCATGGCGTGAAGCTCGCCTTTCACTGACGTGCAGGCTGAGATCCGCCGTGCCGCGTGCACGGCATGAAGCTCTCCTGGCTGAGATCAGTCTGGCCTGACAGCTGACGTGTAGGCGCGCTTTTGGCTGAGATCTGCCGTGCTGCGTGCACGGCGAAGCTCGCCTGGCTGAAATCCGTCTGCCTGAGCACTGACGGGTAGACTCGCTTCTGCTGCGGTCTGTGCTTGCTTTGCCGAGATCCGTCAGGCGCCTGTCGAGCGGTCGTTGACGTGTAGACCCGTGCCACGCGCAGTGCAAGCTCGCCTGGTTGAGGTCCGTCTGGACCGCTGGATGCCTGCCATGTGGCCGCGGTTAAATTCCTGGTGAGCTGGGGATCGCCGACGCCTGACAACCTCTTGGCGAATCTCCGGGAGGGTTGCCCGACGTCGGGACCCTAATTCGGGGCCAGCCCGACGTGCTCGCGAGGGCCAGGAGGGCCGTCAGGAGCGAACCGGTCGCCAGCAAGGAGGCCATCGTCGACGTCTTTGTGGAGGTGGCGCGGCAGCTGGCCAATGATGGCCTCTGGAAGATTTGCTGGGCAGCCGTCTACTCCGTGGGCTTGGGCCATCGAGCCGCCAACAAACGGGGGCAGGACGATGTCATCTGCAGGAGCTCTGGGCGGCGACGGGTCGACCCCACGGGGCACCAAGACAATCAAGTCCAGGTGCCTTCGGCACCTGGACTTGATTGTCTTGACAGACGGGACGTCTCCCAGTCGGAACTGCGGAAGGATACGTTGGTGTTCGTTCTGGAGGGCGTTCTCCCTCACGACTCTGGCATAGCAGGGAAATTGGGGGTCGCCTCGTCCTCCCTGTTTGGCAAGGTGGTAGGGTGCCTCTCCAGCTTTTAGCAGAAAATTCAAGCTGGGTCGCGAGCCTCGTGTATCGCTTCAGTGGTGGGTTGTCTTGAAGGGTGAAGTTGGAGGTCTTTGAGAGGTCGGTTCCCTCAACTCGCATGTCCGGACATGGGAAGCTGTTTACGGAAGCCTGCAAGGGGTAGGGTGCAACCCCGTCGTTCTTACGGACGGCGTGGTGTCGTCTGCCGAGTACTACTCCTGCCGCTTCCTGTCCGGGCGTCCGGGCCGCTGATTCACGCACTGAAGCTCGCGTCCGTGTCGGTGGCCGGTCTGTGGTATACGGAGATGACGGGCGTGCAAGTTTTGGTGGGACAACGTCGTTCTGGCAAGCCTTGTGTGTGTAGAATGCTGCTTGCCCCGGTCCACGGGCTGTCGAAGGCGAGATGAACGTAGCGGACCTTCCGAGTCGCCCTGTCCACTCCTATGCCGTGTCCCGTTCCTCGGCGGTGCCCGGCTAGGCGGAAGCCGGGCCCAACTGAGGCAGCCGCCGGGCAGGCAACTTCGCCGGTCAGCTCGTTCCCAAGGTACCAGCAAGCCAGCTAAGGAGAGCTAACCGTGAATGATTCTTTGGTTGGTGTGACATGCGCACGAGTGACTCTCTCCAAGGAGGCAATTTAAACAGGTGTTATTGTTCGACCCCCCCTTTAATCCACAAACAACGAACGGACAACAAAATGACAACCCAAAACATACAGCTCACCGTCAGCGACGTTAACATTCCATGTCGAAAACTGCGGGCTGGGCCCAGTCGACGTCGAGCTGTTCTCGAGCAGCGGGGGCTTCAGGAACCTGAAGCGGGTGCCCATGCAGCAGCATCACTTCTCGGAAGGTGCGCGCGGGCTGCTGAGCGGCGAGTGTGACGGGAGTCGGATCGAGGTGTTGTTTCTAGTCGCCCGCGACGAAAGGGAAAGGGGCTTGCAGCAGATCGCCCAGCGATGGGCTTCGGAGTACCAGCACGTCGCGACCGTGGTCACCGCTGTGGTTCGGCACGTGTTGGAGCAGGCGTGTTCGAACATGTTGAGGGAAGAGAAGGGAGGGATCACCCCCTTCACCATCCTGGCGCTCGTGTTGCACATATGCCATCGGATTGGGCGCGAAGATATTGAACCCGCTGAAGTGTTTCAAGGGTTCTACGAGCTGTATGGGAGTGACTCGTTCGGTGCGTGTACCATCGATCCGTGCAGTAACGCACTCCACGACACCAACGTGCATGAGGGGAGCGAGTTGTCGGTGCTCTGCCCGTACAACAGGGTCTGGAACCTGGCTGCCGGTTGTTCTATTTTGAAGCAGTTGAAGGCCCACTTCAAACACTGCTACATCGGGCTCACGCACTACAACGCGAAGCGGGACAGCCACTCGCACCTGTCCACGATCGTCTCGTACCAGCCCCTGTGGGCCCGGTCGAAAGGGATGGAAGACGTCCTCAAAGCGGTCAACACCGAAGACCCCCCGCCCAAAGTCCCCGTCAACAAGTCGCCGGAGTCCGTTCCGGAGGCGTACCCCGACGCGGGCCCCAGCAGCGGCAGCAGCAGCCCACCTTTGCCCGGTCCAGCGGCAGCCGCCGCACCGCCTGAAGGCTCGCAGCAGCTGCAGCAGCAACATCAACAACAGCAGCAACAGCAGCAACAGCAGCAACAGCAGCAACAGCAGCAACAGCAACAACAGCAGCAACAACCGCAGCAGCAGCAGCAGCAGCAGCAGCAGCAGCAGCAGCAACAGCAGCAACAGCAGCAACAGCAGCAACAGCAGCAGCAGCAGCAACAGGACAGCAGGCAGCAGCCGAAGCCGCCACTGTTCCCGCTGGCGCCGGCACCGCACGGTCCTCCTTCCCCTGCGGGGCCCCCGTTGCTGCAGGTGCCGCTGGTGGCGCAGGCGGGGGGACGGCCCGCGCCTCCGCTGCGGATCGGGCAGATCGTCGAGCGCTTCGACGCGGCCCGCAGCACCTGGACGACGCACAGGGTCGCCGCCCTGGACCAGACCGCGGCCGCCGTGCTCCTCGTGGGCCCGGAGGGCAACGTCGACTGGGCCTGGCGGCGCGACGTGCGGCTGTGCAGCGCAGGCGACCCCCCGCAGCAGGGGCCCTTGCAGCCCGCGCCCCCGCCGCGCCTGCCGGCCGCGCCGCGGGCGGGCCCGGTCCAAGGCCAAGGCCAAGGCCAAGGCCAAGGCCACCGGACGCCGGAGTACGGGGCGGAGCACAGTAGTAGCAGGGTGTTGCGAGACGCCGGCGGCGCGCGCTATCCTCCTTCTTCTTCGTCTTCTTCGGTCCCAAGCTTTGGTGCCGCGACGGCAGCCCACCCGCCCCAGTCGACGGCTGGCTACGACGCCACCCGCCAGCTTCAGCAACAGCAGCTGCACCAACAGCAACAGCCACAACACGCGGTTCACAGCACTCGTGCTTCCACGGCTTTCCCCGTCGGCTCGCTGCCCGCCGGAAAAAGCGGGCATCCTGCCACCTCCGCGTCGGCGGCAGCGCCGGACGGCGGCAAAGGGAAAGCCGCGCCCCGCCACGCGCCGGGCGCCATCCGCGAGACGCTGGTGTCACAGCTGCGCGCCTTGCGCGTCGCGTGGGACCAGGCCCCCGCCGCCAGCTCGCAGCGCGCCCTGCTTGAGCAGCTCTTCGTGCAGATCTCCGCGCGCCTCGCAGAAGGCGGGCAGAGACTACCCCCCTTCGGCATCCACAGCACCCAAGACTCCCATGGAACTGGCACCCATGCCACCCGTAGTACCCTTGACACCCGTGGTCTTCAGGGTATCCATGACACTCATGGTACTGACACCTATGCCATCCATAGTGCCCATGACACCCTAGGTACTCATGGTACCCACGACACCCGTGGCAACCAGGGTAGCCGCGGCACGGATGGCGGGGCGGGGCCTGCAGACCCGCGCGACGTGCAGCGTTCGGCGGCTGCGTGGCCCGCGTTTACGACGGCGGGGCAGGGTGCGGACGCGAGGCACAACCCGCCGTCCCTGCCGCCCAGGCTGCCCGCACCGCTCGCGCCGGCGGCGGCCCGGCTGCACGAGGCCGCCGGCCTGGCGCTGCTGAGGCCGGCTGCGGGCGGGTCCGCGAGTGCGTTGCTTCCCTCGGCGACCCACGCTCCTCCCCCCCCGCTGCGCGCGGTTCCGCATCCGTTCGGCGCAGGAAGAAGGGCGTCCGACGGCGCGACGGCGGCGGCGGCTCCGCAAGGCTTCTGCCGAAGTGCAGCGGCCGTCCAGGGCGACCTGCTTGCGTCGGGTTCTCCTCCCCCTTCCTTCCAGCGACAGCAGCAGCAGCAGCAGCAGCAGTACCAGCAGCAAACCGGCCAAGCCCTGCTGCCGACCCTCGCGGACGACGACACCGACGACACGGAGCAGATGGACCTCGCTGCGCTGACCGCTGCCATTCGGAACACTCTCGGATACATGGATGGCATGCCTCAGTGATGATCTTACGTGAGCCGGTCCACCTCCTGCTCATAGACTGCTGATAGACTATGCTTGTTGAATGCAGAATATCTGCAGCGATCGTACTATGCTTGCCTGTGATAGCTTATGATAGTCTGTGATAGACTGCAGCAGGCAATTCGATGCAGTTCCGGGAAACAGGGGTGGACTGGCTCAGCTTTCGTAACCAATGGGGGCAAGTCATTGCCAGTTTCCAGGATTCGAAAGATAGCGAGATTCGCCCCAGCCGGGCAATTATCCCTCCGCGCGCTACTCGACTCTCTCGCTCTCAGAAGAAGACAGCGGATCTGGCCCAAAAAGAAAAGCCTCCCCGGAAACCCCGAGAATGACTTAAAAAAGAGAGGAACCCCCCTAATCCGACTCCTGCTTTTTTTCACTCACTAGAAGAAGAAAGAAGAAGAAAAAGTACAAAGAAAAAGGTCGCCCTCACTGAGGACGGATGTCATCAGCAAGGACGTAGCAATCGTCGCAGAGGTGGGTGAAGTTAGGGTCCGTCCACTTTCACTCACTAAAAAAATGGAAAAGTGTGCAGCAGTCGGCTTGCCTTTTCGCTGCAGTTGCGCAAGAAGCCAGACACACAAAGAAAAAAAAAACATAAGAATGACGGGGCAGCACGGTGTTTTTGGATATGCACCTGCTTTGGAGAAAATGTTCGAGGTGCTGTAGCTGGGTTTAGGGCCGGGCATAAGTGTTCAACTAAAAAGGGCTGTTTCTGGTTGCCTGCGAGGACCCCGAGGGCTTGCGCGGGTTAGGTCTTGCTATGGATTTGGACAGCTGGCTATGCCAGAGGGAAGGACTTGCAGCACGGAAAAAGAGACGCTAACCATCGAAGCTCGTGCGCCAAAAAAGAACCCTTCCGAAGTTCCTGAGCCTGTCTAGAGAGAAGTACCTTCTATACCCGATGTCAAACCAATACAACCGGAGTTTGAATGAGGGTCCCGGCTTCCAGACGAAGAAAATGTAGCATCCACCGCCCGGCGGAGGTCAACTGACCGGAGCTACCGGGGAGAGTGTGCTTACGTTGTGTGGTAACCTGATACGTTCGTGTGGTATGCGTCGATTGTCTAATGAGCTTGAAGCCCCGCATGGGCGCTTTGTTCCGTGCTGTGGGCGCCGCCCGATGCACGCGGTGATTCGTTTGCGACAATAAAACCTGAGGGAAAAAGACTGCGTGTTTATCCCTCTCAAGAAGATGTAGCATCCACCCCACCACCCCATCCCAGAACAGCTCGCACCTCAAAGTGCTCCGGCGTACGACTACTCTGCACTATCACGCAGCTGCGTTGTATCCTCTAAACGTAGTAGGTGCACGTAGCTGTGCATACTACACATCAGCACCACGAGGAGGACATACGCATGCATGGCTCCTACTGCTACGCTAGAGCGTGTGTGTGTACACCACCTACGTGCTGTGGTACACCATGCAGAAGATGCTATGCCGCTACGCTGCTACTACGTGTGATGCTATGTTGCTGTGTATTCACAGCTATACGAACACCACTACGTGTAGTGGATACAATACTCCTACAGCTACTTGTGACGCTTCGCTGCATGCTCCGCTGCTGCTGACTCCGTGTAGAGGATAGTGCTGCTGGTTGCACTAAATAATAATAAGAAGCCATGCGTGCCTCCCCCAACCCCCCTAATACGTATTGGCTTTAAAAGAACCCATTCGACGAAGGTCACCCGGAGACTCTAACATTCCGGATTCTCAAGCGAACCTTAACTCTACAAGTGGCGGATCGGGCGGCAGAAACTGGAAATGCAGCCGAAAGAAGTCTTAACTTGACTCCGATACAAATCAACTTTCGCTCACTTCCTTGTCTTGCGAAAATTTGTCTCGCCAATCCTGAAGATTCCATTCCACAGCTTGGGGGATTCGACATACTGCTTTGAGTAGTGTAGTCGAGAGAGCATGAGTGCTTGTCTCGAGGGCTCGTTTTGTCCGAAACCCGAGACACCCCCCCCACGCTCTGTTGGCCAACGATCCACGCACACGTGCAACAGTGACTGGGATGGGCTTTCCTACTGCGTTTTGGGGCCCAAGCTACTTCGTTGCTGCTTGCCCGTAAAAAAATAGTATTGACTTTAAAAGAACCCTTTCGGCGAAGGTCACCCGGAGACTCTAAAATCCCGGATTCTCTAAAAAAAGATGCCCCCCTCCCTGGCCCCTCCACGTGGGTCGACAGTCCTGGTCAAGAAGAAGGAAAGAATATCCTTGTGTCTGTCAAACTGACCCTAAGAAAGCAAGGAAAGCAACGCAAACAACAGCAGGTCAGCTGGCATGCTACACGACGTGCCGGTGTGTATCGACTGATGCACGTGCGGCCCCTTCAGGGCAAATTTCCCGGTCTGTAGCCGAAAGCTGCTTAACCCTATTCCGTCGGCACCTTCAGATCAGTTCTAGGGGTTTCTGTGTGACAGGGTCGACAAGGGGCATACCCACTGATACCTTGGGTCGACTTTCTGTCGTATGTGACGAATGTTTGGCCTCCGAGAGCGGCGGAATGGAAAGATACGTCACAAAGCGTTCCATTCCATATTTCTTGGAAATTTTGGGTGCCCCCGGCGCACATCCTAAGCACCAGAGGAAATAAAACCGGTTAAACTGGACATACACATATGCCTGTCCGGCTAGTCGGAATAGGGTTAAGCTCCTGTCCCATCTTCTGCGGCTGGAGCTCACCGTACCTTTCTAAACTCACTTTACCATTCTGAACAGTATAATTCGTGGCCAATTGCCCCCACCAGCCTTCCCAAGGAATTGGACCTGGCAGTTTCTGGCCTTTCGCACTGGCTTGGCTACATGGAGTTTTGTGCTGACCCGCTGACCCCTTCCTCTGGTCGGCTCGTGCATCTCCATCAAAACAAATGGTGAAACCAAAGCGGATACTTACAAACAAACAAAGCAAAAATAATCGGGAAGGTGTGACTGATCCAGTTGGCTCGGGCTAGTTCACTGGAGTGCTACTATTTACCGGAATATTACTAGTCGTCGAAGCCAGCCCCACCCCGTTCTTCACTCTTCTGGTGTCGATTCGAGGTGGTCGTGCTCATCTAGCCATGCGTCTTGCTCCTACTCCCTCAGTAAACTGCAAGAAGGCCCTGGTGAGGTGTTGAGGAGTGCTACCTTCTACCGGAATATTATTAGTTGTAGAAGCCAGCTCCACCCGAATTCTCCTGGTGTCGATCCGGTGGTCGTGCTCAGCTAGCCATGCGTCTTGCTCCTATTCCCTCAGTAAACTGCAAGAAGGCCCTGGTGAGGTGTTGAGGAGTGCTACCTTCTACCGGAATATTATTAGTTGTAGAAGCCAGCTCCACCCGAATTCTCCTGGTGTCGATCCGGTGGTCGTGCTCATCTAGCCATGCGTCTTGCTCCTATTCCCTCAGTAAACTGCAAGAAGGCCCTGGTGAGGTGTTGAGGAGTGCTACCTTCTACCGGAATATTATTAGTTGTAGAAGCCAGCTCCACCCGAATTCTCCTGGTGTCGATCCGGTGGTCGTGCTCATCTAGCCATGCGTCTTGCTCCTATTCCCTCAGTAAACTGCAAGACATTTGGGGAACCGAGGAGGCGCCCCCGGGAAGGGGGGTTACCCACCCCTCCTGAAAGGTACGGTTCGGTGGCGGATCTTCGAACACTTTTCCACGCTAGTCAAGCTCGCGTAGGTGGCGCACGCTCTGTGGCAGTGCAATGCGTCCATTTGAAGTCGCAGGCAACACGGCTCTATTCGGAGTGTCCTTCCTGAAAACATCCCGGGGCTCTGCGCCTTTGATTCTTTTGCACCACGTTTATGTCGTGTACATGGCTGCCAATCGTCAGCTGCCCAAAGATTCAGACGAGAGGAAGAATCTCCCCAAAGGTTCGGACGAGACTAATAATCCCGCCCCGGAACCGCCAAAAGCTTGAGCTCTGTGGCTGGAAGTCTCAGCGGGCTCGTGTTCAGCGCAAGCGCCAAGCCCCAAGATGCGCCACGCCTTGAAGCTTTAGTTTGAAAAATTCAACAAATACACAAAAAAAAAAAAAGCTTCTAAAAAAGCCGGAAGGAAAAAAAGGGAGATACCCGCAAGCAAACACCCCCCCCCTTCCAAACTAAGATTTCCCCCCCTCCAAACAATAGGAGCTGCAGGCACGCAAAGCCACCGCCCATGCGGTAAAAAAAGACAGGCCTCCAAACACACCCGGCGACTCTGAAACGCACACCAACCCCAGCTCTCTCAATGCAAACCATCAATCGGGCTTACCCGCTGACGTGGCCACTCCGGCCGTTCCACCCCACTGAAGTATCAGCATCTAGCGTACGGCCGCTCGGAAGCGTTTTTGTGGCATCTCACACTCAAGCTTGTTGCCGCCGGGTTCCTTTGTTTTATTTTTGAAATAATCGGGAAAAATAAGACGCGTCACTGGCTAACCACGGTTGAAACCGGAAAAGATGAGGGGAGGGAATTGTTTTTCGTTGAACGCTTTGCCCTGGACGTTTGTTTCTTGGTTCAGGGCGCAAGGAAACGCCGTGGAAGGCCTGTGACGCGTTCTTATTGCCTCCAACATTGCATGTTTGGTAAAAAAAAAAACCGGCTGCTTTGCAAGAAATGTTCGAGGCGGCCGCCGGTTGCAAAACCACGAACGCAACGAGAGTCCAACCGCGAAGCAGTGAACGTGCCGCACACAACACGAAACACAGGGGCGAAAGCGCGCAACAAACTTCCGAGACAGTTCCGTCCAACGACAGCACCGGTGAACTGGGTGAAGAGGGTGGTCGCGATTGCGATCCCTTCTTTTCCTCGTTCACCACACAGCACCGTCGACTCGCGGCGAGGTGGAAGGTCGTTAGCGTTCAATAACAAAATACTCGCTTCGCAGTCGCACTTTTTTGTGTTAACAATGCATTGTTGGTACTAAAAATTAGTAGTTGGCAGCGTACTACATGAAACTTACCAAAGCAGGTGAGTTCCGCTAGTGCGCACAAACAAAAGTGCTCCAGCCTCCGTCGAAGAAACACTGGACGGCGGCTCCGAATATTGTTGTTCCAACACACGCACCCGTAAAAGGACGCGAATAATCGCCGTCCCCAAGAGCCGTTCTCAGCTTCGCGTCGTGCATCGAGCGCAAACGTAACGGACAACAAGACGGTCGGGCGTTCACTGCGATGGGTCGGGATTTATGGTGGCAAGATTTTCCCCGAGCGCCAACGATCCTGGGCCCCGGTTCGTAACGCTCTGAATCGCGACCGTCAGGAAACGAGACCCTGCTCCGACCGCAAGCACCTACATGGTTAATTTCGTGGAGTGAGCTTTTTGTGGGATGGTGTCATTGTCCAAACAACGAGGCTTGCTCCTCATCTTATTTTGTCGTATAAGATCGAAGATCTGAGAAGATTAGTACTATT
Source organism: Diplonema papillatum (assembly GCA_030068145.1). NCBI lineage: Eukaryota > Euglenozoa > Diplonemea > Diplonemida > Diplonemidae > Diplonema > Diplonema papillatum. The sequence continues at coordinate 128,790 of JAPJBO010000470.1, read as the reverse complement.
CCGACGAGAACTAACACTTGTGCACGGTTATTACCCCGTCGCAAACCCGAGAAAAACACCGTATATTCACCATCTCGCACAAAGGTGCATTACGACTCACCATCGACATGTCCATCGCTGCGTTTTGTGGCACCCTGGCGCAGGATGATTGCGATCTTTCCGTTGCCCGCGGAGACGAATACTTCGACAGAGAGCAAGCCCTCAAGCCTAAATATGGAAAACAAAACAGTCTACAAAACCCCCCCCTTTGTAACAAAGGAAGTTGTCAAAGAAAAAAGCGGGAACAGAAAATAGCGCTTGAGGAGAAAGAAGCCAAAACAGGGATCTGTATTTCCTGAAGAAGATTTGATGTTAGCATCAAAGTATACATGGGAGGCAGAGCCACTAACCTAAGATTTTCCCCCAGCTTTCGTTGCATAGGTGGTCCTGGCTTTGTCAAACACACAGCTGTCCTGCAGATGCGAAGGTTCCGCTGATGGCCCGCCGAATGTGTCCGTGGCCTAAAGGACCAACGCAGACCGGTGCGGTGTTGAGGCTTAGCCATTTCCAAGCAGGTTCGTTCTTGCACACCTCTCCTCTTGGCATCTCCCCTTCGGGTTTCACGAACGCCCTCCTTTCTGGTATTAGAGGGGACAAAGGTTGTGCAGTGGTAAGAAAAAGGGGTTCTTCGGAGAATCGCGCCGGGTGCATTTTCACAGAATCTCCTCCGAGGGACGCGGAAAATCCTGCTTTCGTGACAACAATTCTGAAAAAAAAAACCCATCTCAAGCAACCATCCACCGGTAGAGAAACCCTGCCTGAAAGAATCAACCACCTCCGGGCGGGCAAGTCTGACAGTCGCTGTCGTTGAGGAAAAGAAAAACGCGAACCCAAGCAATTTCCGCCGGTAGAGAAACGCTGCCTCAAGGAATCAACCGCCTTCGGGTGGACACTAGGCTGACACAATGCTGTCGTTGGGGATGCTTTCAGCAAGAAAGAACTGATTGCTCCTATAGGTCGTCGCACAGAAAACGGACGGGCGGCACAAGAAAAACCTTCAACTTCCCTCCTCCTACTCGCTTCCCTCTCTCTCACGCGGTTGACCAGTTCTACTGAGGAGAGGTGGGGAGCGCATCTCTCACGTTGTCTCCTTCCGAATCCTTTCCCCATCCAAGCACAACACACAACACACGCCAAACACACACACACACAACACACACAAACACACACCCAAACACACACACACGCACACACACACACACACACACACACACACGAATACCGCGAAAACTCCCCCTGTTTATCGCGCAACGCTGGACGAGGTGATCTCTGCTACCTTCCCTTTTGCAGCTCGGGTCCCCTTTCCCAAGCGATGCGAAATATGGCGATGTGCGACGAACGCAAGCCCCGCGGTGGGTGGTGACCCCTCCGAACAGCCTCCCCTCGCGCCGGATAACGCAACCCTTTAACCCGGGCGACATGAACCAGGGACTCAAGGGGAGCGGCGCTTCGACATGAACCAGGGACTCAAGGGGAGCGGCGTGAGAGGCATCATCCACGCTGCAAAAGCCCACTCACTCAAGCGTGGAGTTGCATAGCCGCGCGCGGAGACAGGGGGATTTCGCCGGGAGCTCCCAGCGTGGGGTCCCACAATACGGAGAGACTGCGCTGCGCGTGAAAAAAGAAAAAAAAAACAAAAAAAAAGATGGTGCGGACAGAAGGAAATAGCCCCAGTTCCGTCTGGTCTGAGACTCCGGGGTTTGAGGGCGGTTTTCATCTTTTCCACACCCGCGTCAGCGCAGCGGAGCACGGGGAGGTCTCTGCAATCTCGAGGAACGGGGAACTCTTGGGTTTAGTTCAGGTACACAGTGAGGTCCAGCCTCAGAAGCTGGAGTTAAAAGACGGTGTGCCCGAGTCACACCCGAAAAGCGGAAGTGACGCCCGCTTTTTAACTCCAGCTTCTGAGGCTGGACTCCACCGTGCAGTACTCTGCCTCTCAAGCGGAGGGAGGGTGTGTGCTCGACACCGTGTGTTTACTGCACCGTGTTTCGATCCTGGGGTACCCGAAAAACATCCGGGAAATCCCGGAAAACTTGCTCTAGAGTCTAGACCGGGGCAGGTTGAAAAGAAAAACGGCCGCAAAACGTCCCACCTGGACCATGGACCTCCATGACACTAAGCATCAGCCCGGCAGGTTGTCCGCAAGCGAAGCGTAGAGAACCGATGAGCCATACTCCAGCAACACGTCTTACTCCAACGCCGATGACCCCGCTTCTTTTCGCCGGAGTGGCCCCAGTGGCCTCGTGCCGGGCGTAGTTCAAGGTTGTGTGCGTGTTGATGCGCCCTGATTTTCATGTTGACTTGACGTCGTGCCTTTCCTGCGGTGATCGCCCAGTGAAAGTACTTCGATGTAACCACGATAGAAATGGACTCAACATACCGTAATTGGTATAATGTTGAACCGGGTAAAACCTGGGACACCCCCCAAACTGGTGCTGGGTGTCCCAGGTTTTACCCGATTCGGCATTTTTTTTGCAACTTTGCGTACTTTGCAGAACATCGCGACCCTGGTGCTTGCCCGCGCTTTGGGGTGCTCAATACTCGGTTCGACCCCTAGATGCCGCTGTCATAGGAGGCTGCAGGACCACCACCGCGAGCACCAGTCACGCTGGAGACTACCTGGGACACCCCCCGAGTGTCCCAGGTTTTACCCAGTCTTTACCCGTTCCAGCTTTAGTCCAGTTGAACATTATTTCAATTACGGTATGTCGATTCAACCCTCTTTGTATGCACGTGGGGCACAGTCATCGCGAATGTGATAGCCGTATCAGCCGCCCGAGGGTTTCCTGGTGATTGAGTGCGGGTGTGAAGGTGTACGTGCAAGTGTGTGTCTGACAAAGAACAGAGGTAGCTAATACTACCAACCCCCGACCAACCGACGGAGATCGCCAACTTTCTTAGCCCCATCTTCCCAAAATCAGATTCAATTCCAACGACCCGCTTCCTCGAGGGCCCAACAGAAAATGAAGCGACCTTCACTCGAAGTTATTGTGAAGCCTGGGGCAGGATGTACAACCAGCAGGTCCCAAACACACTCTACACACTTCAGCAGCACGCGATTGTTGCTCGCTTGCGTTGGTCTTTGGTCTCCCGTCCTAAGCTCGGAGAGGCAAACGAACAGCAAGTGCTGTAAGCTATGTCCCTCGCTACGACAGTCAGCACGTTCCAACAATGTCCAAAAAAAAAAAAAAAAAAACACAACAGGGTCCTCCACTTGCGGGACCTGCCAACAAGTCAAGCCAAAAAGAACGGAAGAGTAGCCACCCTAATCTAAAATTGTTCACTTCCTCAAAACAACGCTTGCTTCCCCCCGGAAGTATACAAAGCCAAGTCATAGCAAAAAGAAAGTACCGGCCAGAGCGCGAGAAGTCCCTCTGATAGGTAGCGTCGTTTCGTGCCCAACCGAAGCCGCTCCGAATCCGCAGCCGGCCCCCCAAAAAGTTGCTCTCCAAAACGAAAAGCGAACTCAAGCAACTTCTGTCGGTGGCTAAAACCTTCATCTTTGAACTGAAGGGCTGCGTCTGGTTGCCACGATTCGCCTCTGTTCGGAATTGGGTGTACCATGCTTATGCCGCCGCCGGGCTTCCGCCCGCAAATTTGGCAGATTTCTTGCGCTCGCTAAGGGAGGACATGGTCACTACGTACCAGATCCATCCCCCCACCTGTGTGACAGTCTGTCGAAGCGAAGCAGTGCACCTAAGCGGGCACCCACTTACGAGTGGCGATGAAAATGAAAATATTCCGTTATTTTGCGTGCTTCACTCCCAAAGGGGCTGGTTAGCATTTATTTGTTGAATTTGAGGGTATCACGTTTGTTCAAGTGTTCAGCATAGCAGTACTGTTGTACGGTGCGTTTGGTTTTGGGCCAAGCACCAGGCATCTACCTGACGGTTGCTGCCTGTTTCTGACAGTTACTGGCAAACGCACCATGATATTTTCAATCAGTATAATTCGTTGTCATTTACCCCCCCCCCTAGACTTTACCCCCTTCCCTGAAATTTACCACTTTTTTGGGATTTTCGATGTACACTGGGAAAAACAGTGTCTTTTACCCCCCCCCCCCTGGAACGGTCACGGAACTGCCTGTGAAATGGGGTCTGCAGTGTTCACAAGGGGTCCGGGGCTCTTTCACAGGAGTTCCACAGCCGCTGTTGAGTTCCACCGCCGCTGTTCTGATGCAAAAGGAAAAGGTAGAGTGCTGAGCAGGCAGAAGTAGCAGCAGGATTCAGGGTCTTGCCATGGCCCAGCATCCACTTTTATGCCCCTAGCTTCACACTGTCCGGCCCCCCAGGTAGTCTCCCTGGTTAGAGGTGGCGATCATAAAGGAACCCTGCAGGAGCCCCAGGACAGTGTCCTTTACCCCCCCCTGGAGCCTCCTTTACCCCCCCCCCCCCCCCCCCCCCCTAGGGCTAAGTTGGATGGAAACGCCGTTTCTTTTAGTTTTTTCGAAATATGGAAACGGAAACGGAAACGGAAACGTTTCCGTTTCTTTTAAAAGAAACGCCAGAAGGCTCCTCGTGCTGAGGGGTCCTATAGGATACCACTTCGCGGGTCCTTCTGTGTGTCCGTCGGGTGTCCGTTTCCAGCCAAATTTTGGCTTTCCTTTCAGAGGGCGGGATCACCTTCTTCTTTTGATCTACCAGCGGGCACTTCTCTTCCTCCGTCTTCTGGCGGGCTCTCTGACTCTTCAGGGCCCTTCCTGGGCTGTTCTTCGACTTGGCTCGGCCCCTTCTTGTGTGTCGTCGCGGTCTCGTTTGTGCAGAGCAGTCGCTGATGCTCACCGCTTTCTTTCGTCGGCGATCTGAGACGAGCAAATAGGAAACCACAAGCTAATGATGCAGAATGTCGTTACATGCGGATGCTGAGGTTTTCTGGCACCAGATTCCACTCTTCTGTGCCTACCACTTCGTCCTCTGCTGCTTCCAACCCACGTTCTCATGTTTACTTGTATCGGCGGCCGTGCCGCGTGGGGCTTTTTGAATCTGCAGTCCTCTTCTGCATTGTCGGTGGTTCTTCCTGCCGTCGCTGTCTATGCTCCGACAACACCGCCCGATGGTGCCCCTTCCGGTGACGGTTGCCACCCGTCGTTGTATGCAAGGTGCACTGTGGCAATCGATGTTTAACACACACGTTACTGCGTGGCCATCGCTTTTCTGGCGGGTTCAACATTGCCCCGGCATACGTGTGCCCTTCTCACCTCTTGATGCTGCTTGCACTCCCTCTTTGTCTTACACCGCTGAAAACCCCGGTCTTGTAGCCTGTGGTGCGGCGGAGCTCCCGCTGTCCTGAACGATCGTATCTGTATAGCCTATTATTGGAAGCGGATGTGCTTTCCCGATCGTCTTCAGCGCGTTGGCCAACGGCCTCGCATCAACAGAGCATCGTCGCCACAACAGCCATTGGTATAAAGAGCTGCAGACCTCAAAGTCATCACAACCGGATGCGTGTGGTTGCGCGGTCGCAACTCTTATGCTTCTTTCCTCCCTCTTTTTCGGAGCCTCCTTGTCCATGGTTTCCCACTGGATTGCGGGGTCCGCCGTTCGGAACACATTTCCGGTCGGACCTTCCGCCAGTATACCAGTGGCATACCAGCCGTTTCTTTTGAAAAGAAACGGCGTTTCCATCCACCGCCAAAAAGAAGGAAACGGAAACGGAAACGGAAACGTTTCCAACGTTTCCATCCTACATAGCCCGGGCCCCCCCCTGGAAATTACCCTCGGCCAAAATTTAGGCCTCAGGGGGGGGGGGGGGGTAAATGACAACGAATTATACTGATGTGTTTTTTTTTTTTTTTTTGCCAGCAATTGTTGCTGGCAAAGGCGGGTTTCAAACGCCTTTCTTCCAGTCAAAAAAGCATTCTGTCCGTGGTTCTGCGCTTTCTGCTCGCTGGCGAATAGTTTACCGAGTATCGAAATTTCGATGTTTTCGGTGGATTCGGTTAAGCTGATGCTGTCGGCACTTTTTTTTTTGTATCAGGCGGTATTCTTAGAAGATAGGTTAATAATAACCCCATACGGAGAGGAGTTTTCTGGGTCAGATTTAAGAGTTTTATGGTGAATCCAAAGTGGGTTCTCGGAAAGCTTTTGGGTCGAATAGTAACAGCTATTTTTGACACGCGTCTGGTTGTCTAAAAACACTGCCACTATCTGATCCTGCTACAGTTCGGCCACCCGGAACTGTTTTTTGGTATTCGACAGATCGAATAGTAACACAGAGTGTTATTATTCCCCCCCTTTAAAAGCATGATTATTTTTTGACGTGCCTTCAGTAGGCGAACCCAGCTCTTGTCTGACGTATAGTACGACAAATGTATGTCCCCTTCCGCAGAGAGGTAGTCGTCTACTGGCTTCTCTTGCATAACCGCGCACACTCTTGCTTACCTGCACCCTTCGCACGACGGAAATGTTGCAGACACAAAACCCATGTCCTGTAGAGAAGGTTGTTGCGCATGTTTTTCTACAGCGCACATCAAGATCAAGGATCGTTCGGTAGGGTACCGTGAGCCCTCTCTGCCCCGACGTATTTCGCACAATTACCAGTCACGACTCCAACAAGAATTCGGTTGCCTGCCTGCGGTAAATGATTGCACCTCAACGACTTTTTCAAAATTCCGCCGTCCCTTCGCTGTGGCCTGCGGCACAAGTCTGAGATCTGCATCACATCCGCGAGGAAACAAGTGTCAAATGATCGACACAAACACCCCTCTGCACATGGGAACCCTGGGGTTTCGCCACCGAATGCCAGATTCGTTGTAGAACCTACTACTTACCACAGACACGGTACGCATAGTAGCATACGATCACCCAGAGACTTTAAAACCCGGATGCCCTAGCGATCATTCTCTCTAAAGACTCTATAAAACAGACCAAAACAACAAAAAGTAAAAAGAACAAACGAACCCGACGCAGTCTATCAGAATTCAAGCAGACACACCGAACGGTAGAAGGAGCCTAGTTGAAGCAACCGACTACCTACGGTGCGCTTGCCCTGACACTCGCCTTTGCAAGAGGTCGGTCGGCTTTAACTGAACAATTAAGTCGGCGTGCTGATGGGAGCGGACCACAAAGGGCTCCACTTCGCAAAAGAAAGTCCACAACAAATCGTCAAGTCATACGTACACCTTTTCTTGCGTGCGGCAATCCAGGCCGGGAAGAAGTCCCAAGTGCACACACTATCTGCCAAGTCCAACCCCAAACGTTCATTTAAGCCGACATACTTGAAAAGCGTTCTCAGTCACGGTGGTTCTCCGGGTGAATCCGGCTATCTGGGTCATGTGCTCACCTTGACCACCGCACGTGAATTCTTCTTGAAAGTATGCTAATACTGCAGGGAATACTTGACTAGACCTCTTGAGTTTGTGCTAACCACGAATTGGATAGTCGGGAGAACCTACAAAGCCAAAAGCAGGACCGACCCCCCCCCCCCCCCCGGTCCGCTTCGTTTACTTTTGGAATCGGTTCGTTTCTAGTTTTGGAATCGGTTCGTTTCTAGTTTTGGAATCGGTTCGTTTACTTTTGGAAACTTCGTTTCTAGTTTTGGAATCGGTTCGTTTCTGGGCTCTTTTTGGGCTGATTTAGCTTGGGGAGTGCTTCGTTTACTTTTGGAACGTTCGAAACTAGTTTTGGAAGGTTCGTTTCTAGTTTTGGGTGGCTCGTTTACTTTTGGAACCGGTTCGTTTACTTTTGGAACCGGTTCGTTTCTAGTTTTGGAATCGGTTCGTTTACTTTTGGAATCGGTTCGTTTACTTTTGGAATCGGTTCGTTTACTTTTGGAATCGGTTCGTTTACTTTTGGAAACTTCGTTTCTAGTTTTGGAATCGGTTCGTTTACTTTTGGAATCGGTTCGTTTACTTTTGGAATCGGTTCGTTTACTTTTGGAATCGGTTCGTTCACTTTTGGCTGTTTTTGCAGGAGTTACCACAGTTTTCCACAATTTCCATACTTTTCAGATTTTGGCCATATTTGCCAGATTTTGGCCATTTTTTGCCAAATTTTCCAGATTTTGGCCATTTTTGCCAAATTTTCCAGATTTTGGCCATTTTTGCCGGATTTTGGCCATTTTGGCCAAATTTTCCAGATTTTGGCCATTTTGGCCAAATTTTCCAAATGGCCATATTTGCCAGATTTTGGCCATTTTGGCCAAATTTTCCAAATGGCCATATTTGCCAGATTTTGGCCATTTTTTGCCAAATTTTCCAGATTTTGGCCATTTTTGCCGGATTTTGGCCATTTTGGCCAAGTTTTCCAAATTTTGGCCATTTTGCCAAATTTTCCCATTTTTGCCATTTTTCCGATTCTGGCCATTTTTGGCAGATTTTTTTTTTTTGGCCATTTTTTGCCAAATCCATTACTGCTATGTTTTTCCAAATTTTCACACACACACAGAGCTAGCCGATGTCTTGTCAAATGAGTGTCACTATGCCAACCCTTCGCTTGGTTGGACTCCCGTTTTGTCGTGAACCCGTCGGTTGTATCTGCTGCTGTTACTGACATTCGTAAATTGAAAAGGAATCGGAATCTTCGCTCTTCCGTTTTGTGCCGAGGAAGGGCACGAGTAGCTGGGAAGAGTCGGCTGGATTCATATCGTTCGAATAAAACAAAACTACGCGGTTCTTTCCATTTTACCTTTTTCCAATGAATGACAGTCATCGGCCCTTCCTTTCGAACTTCGAACCGAACCATATTTACTTTGTGTGCGACATAACCCATGACCTGTCTCTAACTTGCGTCGTGATATAGTCGATTGTTGAAAGATGAATGCCTAGTGGAACTCATTCAGCTTGTACTAATTGCATATTCCTTGTTTCGATCCGGTACGAAGCCTTTAAGCATGAAAACGAAATCTAGTCTCACCCCAAAAAGGAAACAAGATGTCCACTTCTTCAATGGAGGCTTTGCTTCGGCTCGTGGAGTTGAAGCAGGCGGGTTACGTGAGCGAGTCTGAATTTCAGATCATGAAATCGGACATAATGACAAATGCTGCGCGCAACAACGCCGGCCTGCCAGCCGCACTCGGACCGCCCCCTGTCTTCGAAACGCCACCGCCCATGCCTGATCCGGTCGTTCCACCACCTCCACCTGCACCATCGCCAGTCACCCCCGCGCCTGTTGTCACACCACAACCATCACCAATCACACCAGCGCCTGTCATCCCACCATCACCAGTCACCCCTGCGCCTGTCCCACAGACACCAGCGCCCATGCCAAGCACCCAGGCACAGGAAGGGAGTGCCACAGAGACTGGCCCAAGCAGAGATGACACACCACGACGCACCCACCTTGCCAGACCGGCACCCTTCACCTCCCTCGCAGCAGCCGGGGCCAACCCCCTTAAAAACCCCGGCTGGCCTCTCAAAAAAAAGTCTAAAAAAAAATTGTGTTTCCGACTGAGCGAACGTCGCCGGAAACACAAAAAAAAGGGGGAAAACGCCACCCAGGGTCACAAGGCCTGGGCGCATGCTGCAAGGCCGTTGCGAGCTGTTGAGTGACCCTGGGTCGGAGGAATATTTCTGATGGATGCTAGCTGGTTGTGTACTGGATCGAAACAAGCATTGTAGCTATTTTAGACTATTAACACTGCATTCTTATAACTAACTAAATTCTTTCTATCCTAGCGGCTATTAGCATACACGATAACCGGATGACATAAAATTGTCCGCAAATACACACAGCAGATCAAAGAAAGGGGGGCAAAGGTGGAAAATGCAGATCAAACGGGAGTAGAATGTGCACACGCTTATCCGACTCTTGACTTACTATGCCGTGTTCTGAAAGCTGTCGAGGGGCCCCTCCATAGGTTCTCGCATGATTCGTTCGCCTTTGTAACACTATCCGTTTGTAGTACGCTTCGCAATTGTGTTCTTGCACTCTAGCCGAATGGCGGGTGGCGGATTTCCGCGCTCGGGCGCAAGACACGATTATGCTGCTTTTGCAGTGCAAGCCGAACCCGGTTCGCGACTTCGGTTGCGGTAAAGTGTTACGAAGTCTTCGGCTTTCAGATCCGGATACGCGTATGCAACAGATAGTTAGAGGTCACTTGAAGGATACCCGTGTGCAGCGTTCGAAAGAGTTTGCGTATCTGGCGTCTTTTTTTTGGGGGGAACTCTTTCGACCCTCTTCGCAGGTTCGTTTCTAGTTTTGGAAGGTTCGAAACTAGTTTTGGAAGGTTCGTTTCTAGTTTTGGAAAGGTTCGTTTCTGGTGGTCGCAGTCGATTTTTGACACGATTCCCTTGGAATTTCGGCCGATCTCGTTTTAGTTTTGGAAGAGGTTCGTTTCTAGTTTTGGAATCGGTTCGTTTCTAGTTTTGGAAGTGGTTCGTAACTTTTCGAAAAAGTAAACGAACCACTTCCAAATGTAAACGAAGCGATTCCAAAAGTAAACGAACCGATTCCAAAAGTAAACGAACCGATTCCAAAACTAGAAACGAAGTTTCCAAAAGTAAACGAACCGATTCCAAAAGTAAACGAACCGATTCCAAAAGTAAACGAACCGATTCCAAAACTAGAAACGAAGTTTCCAAAAGTAAACGAACCGATTCCAAAACTAGAAACGAACCTTCCAAAAGTAAACGAACCCCACACCCCCCCCCCCCCCCCCCCATTCGTGAGAAAAAGCGAAGAATAAAACACCTTCTTTTTTCCATCTATCTTTGTCAAGAGCTGCAACTCAACTCTCGCCCTCTTCTTGATGAGGGTCTGCGCACGTGTGCGTTCATCGGTCGAAAAAGTGAGAAGGAGATTCATTCCCGTGCTCTTCTCACTGCAGGCACAAACCTGACCGCATCGCCGCAGCTCACCTACTCCATACAGGAGCCTGAAACAGTCGGTTTCTGTTGTCTAAATGGTGGAGAAGTCGATCTGACACGTCCCCTATCTCGCTTTTTTCCTCCCGAAAGTAGTAACCCAGTAAACCAGGAAGGTTCGAAACCAGCAAAAAGTAGTGGTGCTTTGCTCTGTAGGAAAAGCTCAAGGAGGCTATGCTACATGTATAGCCCGCACGAATCACAGGTAAATCTGGGTGTAGTGCCGGGCGTGAGGGTTCAACAATGTCAATCAAGAGAACGCTCACAGCGTGTGTGGAGGAGCGCCAAGACATTCTGCCTACGTCTTCTCAGCTCACACAAACCCCGCAAGTTTGTACCCACGAAGAAAACCCAGCCAGGACAGCGTATGCCAAGTCGACGCAATCAGAAAACGGGGTGGGGAGGGAATTATCCGCCATTTATGTCAGGCCACCGCGTAAGGCACGCCTTGCTTTGGCAAGGCGCCTGCTGCTGAAGGGACTACTTGTCCGGAGATGCATATCTGCAATTTTTGCTTCGTTTGCATTCTTTGCATGCACGAAGAGCAACAGACCGCACGCGTGGACGAAAGTCTGGAAAAAGCATCCTTCCTCTCCCCTGGCAGAATTCTGCCCTAACACTAAACTTAAATATCCCTCCCCCCTATGTATGCTTGTCTCCTACAATAAAAGATTTCTCATTTGGTCCACGTGTTCGACCCAGCACAACCCCGGAAAAACTTAAGAGGGTCCGATTTTTTTATTTTGTTCCACCCCTCCCCAGTGCTCCCGCTTACCTCCGAAATGCCGGAGGAGGCCTAAACCAGGAAAAGTTGTTTTTTGTTTTTTGGTGCTGTCCAGTGCTCCCGCTAACCTCACTTTCAGTGAGGAAACCTAAAAAACCTGGGTGAGGCTTTTTTTTTCCCCCCCCGCTAGTCTCTCGCGTTTGGTGCAGGCTATTAGCTTCTGTTGCAGGGGGGCACCCGAGTCTTCCAAATGGGGGGGGTCCGGCGGCCCCGGCGAACGGTACCAACGAGAAAAAGGTGAGGAATTCCTCATGAGGAATTCCTCACCCTCTTTTTTTCAGCCTCTTTTTTTTTACATAAGCGCCAGCTTGAAAGGAAATGCTCGACGATGCTGCCCGACAAAGAACAGAAGGGATCCCAAGTGCTGTAACTACCGAACCACGTGTTGAGGTCATGCGGGTCTACCCCTACACGACAAATCACACAAACACAACAGGTCAAAGTCCTGAGTGAGAAAGCAACACACGGTGGTGTAAGCGAAGAACAAAAGGGGATGAAGTGGAGCAGGGAGGCCGCGGTGGAGTGGGTGAAGCAGGCGACGGGGCTCCAAGTTCCGTCCGCTTTCCATTTTCGTCCGGACAATGGTCGGCTGCGGCCGATTATCCGGTTGCAATTCCTCGCACTTTCTCGTCAGCGGGAGCACTGGTGCTGTCACGGTGTCGCGCTTTCTTTAGCAGTGTCTGTCAGTGCTCCCACTGTGAGCTGGAGTTAGGAGAGGGGTTGCTCCACCACAACCAAATTGCGTGTGAATCAGCACCACACCCGCTTTTTTCACTGCAGCTTGGACTCCAGCTTCTGAGACTGTATCCACCGCCAACCTCCGACATGTCGGAGGAAGCAAACGCCAGCAATTTCATGCTGTTTGTGCAGTGCATTAGCTAGATAGTAGTAGATGCCACTGCAGTGGCTGAGCACTAGGAATCCTCGTACCATCAGCCATATCTTGTGCCCCAGGCGCGGATTGAGGCCACTAGGCCAGTCCGTGCTGCACATGCCAAAGTCGAGGTAGAAAGATTCTGCAAAGACTTCATAATCAGACTAGTCGCCACTCCTGCACCCCAGGTACCAGGCCGGAGGAATTCCTCCGGGGCATTTTTCAGCAACTTTTTTTTGAGGAATTCCTCCGGTTTTTTCCTTAGCGGGAGCACTGCCCCTCTCCAGATCATATGGTAGGTGAGCTGATTCAACTACGATGATCCCGCCCAGTCAAAGTCTACATCCAGAGCTACGCACAGCGGCGTTCCGGACTTCCCAGGTGACAGAGGACAGTGGCAAGACAGACCCCGCACACTTTTGGCAGTCAGGTACTGTACGGTTTTGGCCCCATGTCCGTCGGCCCACAGAAATTTACGCGCGCGCGCGCAAAAAACTTTTCAAAAAAAAAAAAACCCCCTTTGCCACAAGGCTTTCTGCTACTGGATGTCACACCATATGTGCCGGCTATACTACTGGCCGGTCCGCTGTTGGCACCTTTGTGCTAGTTCTTGGTGGATTCCTGGACGATGAGCTCAAAGATGAGTGTGATGATGAACTTTGATGCGTCCGAGGGGTTGCGGTGGCAGTCTAGAGTTCAACAGTCCTGAACGTCGCGCGTGGTGCGTTTCAACAAAACTTTCCATAGTCGAAGGCTGCAGAGGATAGACGATGCGATAGGAGAAAAAACACTCAGTTTGAACTCGAGATCGCGGTTCGCTGGGTACGCTGCGAACAATAAAGCAGTGACCCAGAGGACTGTCGATTGTGCGGGTGTCCGTCAAACTTGTATCTCTTTTCTGACATGCCCCATTGCGATGTCACGGTCCTACCGAACCACCGTGCGAGAGCCTACTGACGGCTGGTCGGTGGCATTTCCATCGGCGAGATTAAGCGCCAGCTACCCGCAGATAGTATGGTGAACTTCAACGTCTGCTTTCCTCCACCTTGTGCAAGGATGGTTGCTCTCGCGGCTTCTGCGGCGGTCGCTGTTGAAACCCCTGCAAGGATGGTTGCTCTCGCGGCTTCTGCGGCGGTCGCTGTTGAAACCCCTGCAAGGATGGTTGCTCTCGCGGCTTCTGCGGCGGTCGCTGTTGAAACCCCTGCAAGGATGGTTGCTCTCGCGGCTTCTGCGGTCTGCTGTTGAGACCCCCAAAGGCGGACGTCGACACCGTCGTTTCGGGTGTAGTGGCTTTGTCGATATTACCCGAGTACACAAAGATGCCCTGCTTGGTGTAAACGGAGTTTGTCGGTACTCTGCCGACCCTCCTGTCACGAAGGCAGTTATGCTCAGGGATGTGCGGTCTAGACTGTCAGGCGACGAGTGCCGTTTTCTTCGCAAATATACCGCACCACAAGGCATTGCCGCTGGTCAAGTGCACTATGCGCAAGCACCGTGAACGCATCGCTTGCCCCGCGTCCTTTTAATGCCTCCTCAGTCGAGTCTCAGATACGTCCCTACTAGTAGCTGCTTCAGGCGTCGGAAGGCATAGACCCCTGTGTGAAAATCGCACCACAGCGGCAAAACCTCCCGACACGCTTGCCGGTAAAACCGCGCACACTTTTGAGGCTGAGGCTGTGCTTGTATCCCGTGCTTCGACTGCGTCCAGCAGGAGCTGGCTAGGTACGCAAATCTTGCTGTTACCAACGTCAAAGTAGCACGATATTGCTTGCCCAACGCATTAATTTAGTATTGGGTATAGTCGGCTTCAAAGTCAAAACACACTGAGATAAACAACGTAGTACAAACCGACACACCTGGAAATATTCGATGCTGCATACCATCCACCGTTTTTTGCTATTTCTGGCCCATGGCCATTCGTGTGCGTGTATCCGTCACCCGTTGCGTGTAACCAATATATTTCCAATACCGCCGTCTTTTTCTCGCGCCGCCGGCCAGTTCCTTGGCAGAGAATTGTGGCTGTTTTTGCGTCGCGCGGATCCACCTCGTTGCCTCGTCGTGTATCGTTCTGTCGCCGTTCCTTCGCGTCTTGTTCGTCATTTTTGGGACCTGATACACCGAAAAATGACAGGATGGACCCTGGAACGTCGGCAGTAATAATGCGATGCAACTACAGGAGATACAGGAGGGGGGCTGGGCTGTTTTCGTAATACGAGATTGGACAGTCCGGAGAGGGACTGAGATTACCCCCTCAGGTGACACCACTATATCTCAGCCATACTTCAACTCTCTTGGCTGGCCAAAGCGAAAAATGAGAATACAGAAATGTGCGAATGCCAGAACAGAAGGGACACCCAGCCGACAGAAACCAGAGCAAAGTTTGCGTACCCGCCTGCAACAAATCCAACGAAAAGGAGCTGCCCGCATCAACGGTCGATCGGAGACCCAAGAATTTTGGCTTCTCCGCTTGTGTTCCATTCTCCTTTTTCCCTTCCTCTCGCGATGTACGGATTGTGTGAATCGTTTGTCCTTTGTGCTCGCGGACGCAGTTTATTTCTTCATGCCGCCCATTTGCAAGCAGGACTCCTCTACGACGCCTTCAAGATAATGGCAAAGAAAGAAAACACGTCACTAAAAATGAACTTGCACTCTAAAAGGCACGACACACTGAAAGTATAAAAAGTCTAAAACTCTATAAAGACCCGAACCATAAACAATGCTAAAATGTTGTCGACAGCGATAGTAAAAGAATAAGACACACACATATCTTTCCGGATGCGAGAAAGCACACGTGCCCGGAGAGGGTGACAAAGCTGAAGAGGTGTTCGATCAATAGATCTTTTGAATGAGAGCGACTGACGATTTCCAAAATCGTCTATAATCTCGTGAGGTTCACACCCCAAAAGCATAAGATTGACTTTGGAAAAACAGGTTGTTCGAATGAAACTCTCGCCGACCTCAGCTGGGTGAAGATCTACGCGCTGAACTTAAGCACATCACTCGTGTGTGCGAAGGACCTGTTTTGTATCTTAGCATGGCAGGTTCCAACACTGCTAACTTTCTTTTTTGTACTGACATGTCCGACGTGGTATGTTGTTCCCAAAACAGAAAGCAACAGCGATGCTCCGCTGCGTATGGTGACGCAACAGCGCCAAAGATAAAGTAGGAAGACAGCTATCTGTACGCCCGCACGGGATCATAACAAATAATGTACTTAAAGAGGGGGGGTTCGAATATTAAACCCCCCCGTTTATCATTGAAAAGGGCAAATCTAAAAAGAATAGCTGGGGCGCGGCAACGAATAAACCAGTCAAATAATGAAAAAAATTGACCGCTTACTACAAGAAACAGTCTAAAAATGTCCTGAGGTGCCAGCCGGTGCATATTCCGACGGAGGCAAGACGGAGGAGACAATTTGAGGGCTGCGTACACTCTGACATTCCACGGAAAAGGTGGTGGAGGCTGCGAACGTGGGGCTGTCAGCCAGCGATTGAATACAATTTGCCAAATTTCAGCCAGAATAAAACGAAACTACGCACTTCTTTTCGCATCCGGAGCCCCTGTGTGTGTGTCAAGCAGCCTTTGCTCTTCTCCGGTGCTGGCCGAAGAGAAGACCGCTTATGAAAAGAATGTCAACGTGTATTCTACGAGCTGTGGCGTACCAACAAGTGTATACTTCAGCAGGGATTGTGGATACGAGAGTTCAATGGGCAAGACGTGCTGCTGTCTTTGTAGACTCTTCTGTTCACATCTCACTGAAGACGTGAATCGCCGTCATCTTTGTTCCTCCAGCCTGCACCCAACGTCCAGTGCTGTGACGTTGACGTATTCTTGGTCCCGTTATGCCACTAAATCTTACAAGTTAACCTACCCTCCTCGTGTTTAAGATGGGGTAGCCAAATCCCCTTGATTAAGATGGGTACCGTCAAAACCCGATTTTCTTATCCATCTTGAACACGGGCTTTGCGACCGCACCGGCTCGACCCTTGTCACCCACCTTTATTAAGACGCCTGCCATGGACGGCGCAAAGATGAAAAATGTGCTGAACAGGTCGCTTCGTCCCAGACAGTTACACGGCGGTGTTCTACCATGTACATTCACACGCTCGGCGGAAAAGACTTGCCGCACAAGAAGGTGTGCCGCTTCTCGAAGCAGGAGTGTACAACAACCATTTCTGGAAGCAGTGAGCTAAACCACGCTTGGGCATTTCCTGAAGAAGTGAGTTTCTCCCCTGACCTCAGGTGTAACTACGGCTTCACTCTTCCCCAATGGTGCTTGGCCGCAGTGAGCATCAATAGCAACCGTCGAATATTTAACCTGCATACATGGCGCTAACCACCACTTCACCACTTCACCAATTTTGCGTTTAATCGTTTTCAGGGTGGGCTATTGGGAAAACAAGACTATGGACAACCCGCCTAATCTGAGAGAAAAGTAGTGATGCACAACACACAAAACAGTCAAAAAACAAAAGATTGAAATCAAGTAGATTGGGGTTATTGGGGGGCTCAAACACGTGAAAACGCGATATTATTACTTAGGCACGTAAACAAGCCGGTCCATCTCCTCCTAATAGACCGTGATGGGCCGTGATTCACTGTGAGAATCAGCGGCAGACAATTCGATGCATTTTTGAGAGAGTAGGAATGGACCGGCGGCTAAATAAATGAAAAAGGTCTAATCCACGAATAACGCTAAAATGTATCAAAAAGCAGACAAGCAAGAACGATGTACGAGAACACCGCTACCTTGCGAACCCGCCCTTATGTTCTCAGACTCAACTTCTTAATGGGCCAACCTACCCGCGCTATGTGTCACAACCGATGACTTTTTCCGCCGGCTTCTCAAAAAAAGTGCATTGACCCATGTCGTCATTTTTGCCGCGGCGGAGCCCTGTTGCATACTTGTCCTTTGCCACCGCCATCCGAGCAAACCCACCCGCACCTTTCGATCCTCCGACAGCATCTCTTCAAGAATAAAACAAAACTACGCACTTCTTTTGCACTTTCAGGCCGGGAACTCGAAAACCTCTACTCAGCGGCAATCAACAGCTTTGGATCGATGTCTCCCTTTATTAGTCCTCTGCTGCCTCCCGCGTAGTTCAGAAAACTAGTCTCACTACGAGATGTCGTGTCAGGCTCCAGGTTTCATTTGGTCCCGTCTAATCGTGCCGCCAATCACGGCCGCGATTATTCACGGGACCACCTTCCTCACCTAACCACGGTGCCCCGTGAGTGGACTTTTGGTGTCATTCCTACCCTTTTTAAGCCCTCAAAGCATGCTCTAGCAACGAACGATCTACCCCTCACGCAGGGCGTTACTCATCTGTTTCCCTTGCAGTAATTTGTGTTCCGGCTTTCCGGTATCCTAGTCGCTGAGTGCTGGACCAGTAGCAATCTTTGCAGACTTTGCAATACTGGACGTGTGAGGCGGCAACACCAAAGCAGCCGCTGAGCGTCAGTTCGCTCGGACAGCCCCAGGTCAAGCTGGGCACTTCAGCGATCCTCCGCGAAACACGTCAGCTACCAGTTGTTCGTCTGTCTGATCTGGCCAGCCTCAACAACAAGGCTCATTCACGATGTCAAGCGGGGAAAGAACAAAGTAAAAAAGCGTGTTCAAAACGGCCTTCTGCTCTACCGGTCGATCGGCTTCCGCTAGCTGATCACACACCATCGTCACTTTCGCTTTGTCAGTTCGTCTGCAGCAGACAGCTCTAATCGGCACCAGCCATTGATCGTGAGAAACCTGTACTCTGTCTCACTGTGGCCTCCATGCACGAGCATATGCAGCCCAGTTCCCCGTACCGCCCTGACCTTTTTTTCTTCGCAAATCTTCCCATCAAAGCCTCGTACCTTTTGGAAGGTAATGGCGCGCCTACAAGCACATGCGCCTATTGTTCACGGACTGCCGGCTCCAACTTTTTTTCGAACCCCATAACGTCCTCGCAACGAATGGTACTGGTGCTTTCGTTTTCTAGTGTGGGAGGCAGTCTTTTTGCGTCCGCCGGTGGCCGGGAAGGACGCGGTAAAACAAATCGAAACTCCACTCACTTCTTCCCTCCTTTTTCTTTTTCTTTTGGGCACTTGAAGTTGTTGAAAATAAGTAGGCACGCACAAGCAAAACCGAAGCCCATACCTATTCCGACTAGTACGAACCTACAACGTTACAACTGGTTGCTGTCGAACGTATCTTCATTCCCTCGGGACGTCAGCAGACACATGAAAACCGTTACCTGGCTTTTCTACATTTGATTCGATTTGCACCACACATCAGCGACTACTGCCGGACGGGAGCAGAATGCGAGGATATTCTTATGCAAACTCGGATCTCTGAAACCCAGCCGTCCCCCGGACTGCTTCGAAGCCGCATCTCAGAACTTCTTTTTTTATTTGCGCCGGGGGTTTCCCAGGCGATTTAACCATCTCACCTCACAGCTGAGCCCTGTGGCAACTGTAGTGTAGATAGGGTGGGATAGGGTGCACGAACCCCCTGAGTCCCTACACTGCATCGTAAAAGGACGCTCGGCACCCTCCAGCATATTCAGGAGCCTCGTCGAAAAGTCTCAGCTGAAGGAAACCGATCTCAGCTACTGATCGAGTCAGATAGCTCTGTGGCAACCAGCAGGTTGCCGTCCGCCCGGATTCACCTTCAAACCCGCATTCCAATGCCAGCCGAACTCATGTAAGTCAGGGATTTTGGTTTGCACTAGTACTGTGCCGAGGAATTGTGTCTGCAAATAGGCCCGGAGATTCACCGCGAGTAGTTTCGGATGTGCGCACCGGCAGCCGAGACACAATTTCGGGAGAACGGGGTTCGGGAAGCTCTCGCGGAGGGTATCTCCTCCGGCTTTGCCGTTTCCTTTTTTTAGTCCACATTTACTGCGGCAAGGCTGGAGCTCGGGTTTTTGGGGTTGAAGCCGAAAGTCGGGTCAGACGAGATACGAGGGCCCTGTCTCGGCTGCAACACAAGTCTTGGGTGTGACAGCACGGTCGAGTGATTTCTTGGCCTCGCTTCATGTTCCAAGGACGAAGTGCAAACCGTTTCCTGTGAAAATCCAATCACGGAAGCTTTAGAACTAGAACGTGTGCTGCACCGCTCGTGTGTTTAGCATGTATTTGACAACAGGACATCGAAAAAAAGCCTCAAAAAAACGCTATAAAAGGTTGCACAAATCGACTACATCCGATACACACGTTGTAAAGTAAAAGAAGTGCGTGCACCGAAGGCTCCACGTTCCGATCCTTCTCGGCCAGGTCGGCAATCCGACCTTATGTGTGGTCGGAAAAATGAATAAAAGAAAGTTTAAACCTCAAAATACTCTGAAGAACGCAACCAAGAAAGCATCGTTCGGTTGAACCAGCCAAAACAAGCACACAACACAATTGAAAGAAACAGATAGAACCCCAGCCAAAATATAAAAAAAACAAGAACCAAAAAACGAAGACACGCCAGCACCGGAGCAAGACGTGCAGTCTGAAAAAGAGGCTGTCTGTGAAGTAAAATAGTGTGTTAGACAGGGCGCGTCTTACCCTTGCCCTCCACCTGCCCATCCCCCGGACGGCACAGCTCTTCTCGCACCAGCATTCGAAAAGCGAGAAGCTGGCTGTGGAAGGGGGTGGTCGGGGAGAAAGTAGAAACGGAAGGATCACTATTTTTTGTGTGTGTGACAAATGCAATGTGTCAAGAACAAATTCCAGTCGATGGGAGCGTACTGCAGATGAAGAAAACAGGTGAAGAAGTGCGCACAAACAATGCGTCGCCGACTCGAAAGAAAACGCTGGAAGCGTGTTTGGGAGGTAGTCAACCTAACGTCCTCCTCCCGGCATGTACAAACTGACACCGGCGCTTATACTTTTTCGAGCCTGCGCCTGAAAATAAATAGGGCGAATTCACACCGCTAAAAGCGAGCGTCGCTGAGCACGCGCTTTTCCGATCTTGTCCGGTCCGACTTTAGATATTCAAGGATTCGCAAAAAGGCTGGGTGCTTGCTCATCAGACTTGCCGTGTCCGTGCTCACCAATTTGTTACAGTCACACAACGAGAGGGTTACTGTAGCGGATTGCTACCACGGTCCATCACCTGTCTGACGATAGTGATCGTCAGACTGGTCCAGTAACTTCAAAATACTCGAGGGGCTGCCTTGTACTTACTTCGAAGGATGGGGAGAAACAATACAACAACAACGTGGGTCTTTTTTGTTCAACGCTCATGCCCGCCACTAAACCCAGATTTACCTGTGTTTCGTGTGGGCTAGAGCACATTTACCTCCTTCTTGATCTTTCGCAACTGGCAGCCGCCTCAAGTATTTCCTACAAAGCCAGTTTAAGTGTGGGGTCTGACGGTAGTGATGGGTGTCAATCGCCAAACTCCGAAACTTAAACAAGCTAAGCGAAACCTTAAAAAATGCTAGAACTCCGGAACACACAGGTTACAGCACATTTCCTTTGTGTCGAGATTTGTATTCTCTCCGTTGAACACACACCTGTAGGTTCACCAAGCCGATTTTATAGGAGACAAGACCGTAATACAGACGTCGTGGTGGTTGTGCAGAAGCGCAGCGGCTACGCTCACGTGCAGGGTTCCCTAGCAGCCCGGCCTGCTGGCTTTCAGGCCGGTTTTCTCGGGCCGGTAGGCCAAAACCAAAAATCGGGGGGAAGTGTTAGAGCTCAGATGTTGATCATGAACAGGCTCACAAAGCTCCTGCAGGACGGAACTCGGGAAAGCGTATTCCTCATGAAGGGTGTGACTGACAGTCTTTGATCCTGTTGCTTCGGGCTAGTTCAGGAGGACTACCTTTTACCGGAATATTACAAGTCGTTGAAGCCAGCTCCACCCCGAATTCGCCTGGTGTCGATTCGAGGTGGTCGTGATCTAGCCATGCGTCTTGCTCCTATTCGCAGTAAGCTGCAAGAATTCCCTGACGTGAGCACTCACGTCAGGGGATTCGTTTACGTTGCAGATTTAGACCAACGGTCTAAAATCTGCAAACTGGGGTTGACCGGGGGAAAAATAAAAAGAAATTGACATTATTGTCGGAAAAACGCAAAACACAGCGTTTCCAGGAAAGGTAGATGGGGGGTGGTCGCGCGCAGGCGCCTGGGGCGCTGGAGGGCAGACCCATGTGATACAAGCCGCGGTTACTTTTGGACAAAGTTGCGGAGGTGTGTCAGCTCCGAGCCACCGAAACGAAAGCGCCGGCCAAACCGCCTCAGAACCACCCCCCACAAAACGGTCAATATCTGCAAATCCCTGGAACCTCTGAAACCCTGGCACACGTGTTACTCCAAAAAAAGCGATACAAACAGTTCTAGCAAACCACAAATGTGCGGGATATACATATATATATATATATATATATATATATACACCGAAGCCGATCGTACTCTAGCATCGACGGCACCACGCAAAGAAAAAAAAAATGTTTACTCTAAAAAAGAAGTCTATCTTCACTCCACGCTCACCTACCCGCCGCCCCTGCCTGGCCTTCCGTCGCGCGGAACGCAGGCCGGTGGCATAGTGTACAACTCGGAGGCCTTGCTGCCTCTCTTTCAGGCTGGGGCATGCTCGCTCCTATGAATCTGATGAGCCTAGAAGCCCGCACGAAGCTGGCGGCACTGACGGCTAAACTGGTACAAATAGAGCTGGGAAACCAGAATAGGCGCGGTGTTTGTTTGAACGTGCCAGGGATGGGCTACCTGTTAGTGAGTGTGCATGATCATAAGGCGCATCTCCTCCTTACGCTGCAAGCGTTCTCTTTCGAGTTTACATTCTATTGCTACGAATGAATCCTCAAAGACAATGAACTCATCTTCGTACGCTAGGAACTTGGGCCCCTTATTTCTTATTTGAACTCAAATTGAGCGCGCACTCAGTTTTCAACAAAACTCCGCGCAAACCTCCTTCGACACCTCAGCATAATTTGTCGTCGGCAACACAAGCAAGGAAAAAGAACAAAACAAAACTACGCAGCTTCTGTTTTCTTTTTTTCCCCCCCCCCCCCCCCCCGAATCTCTCCCCTCTTTTGTGACGAGCGACTACCAGCCGAAAACCTCAGAACCGCTGTCCTCTCTGTGGACGCTCAGGTTGCGCGCTGATGGTCCGCCGTGTGTGTCCGTGGCTCAAAGGACCGAAACACGGTGCACATGGGACTAGTGCGGTGTTGAGCATTGTTGCAATTCCCCCCACCCATGCATTCTACAGGTGCCACGGCAAGTCTTTGCGGCCGCTGCTCATTAGAGCGAGTGGGGACAACACATAACCTTACCAGCCTTTAAAAAGCGCATGTCCCAGCCTTTACGGGGAACCTGCGCTTGAATAGGGATTTCCATGCTCGGTAAGATTTGGCGCAGGCGGCTTTAGATTTACATCTAACTGGCACCTCTAATCAAAACCAGTTGTCGACAAGCAAACACGTAAAGAAAAAAGCACCACCAATCTGTACTCCCATTGGGGATCGTCGGAAACACAAAAAAGAAAGTTGCCAGACATCAGAACGACGTATACTGTCGACGGCACAAAATGCAAAACTACGCACTTCTTCGATCTGCGATCTCCTCGCTGTGCAATGCATACATACATATGTACTGTGTCTCCGCACTTGGAAACGTATGGTATGTGTGTGTGTGTGCGTGTGTGTTCGCACACGCACACTCACACACACGCACAGCCTTTTTCGCCGAAGGTCAATCGCACTTACCTTCCTGCGAAACGGAACCTTTAGACGTGCAACAAAATTCCGCATCACCAACACAAGGAGTCCACCGAGCATAAGAAACAAGGCCAAAAACAAGCAAGCTTCGTCAGACAACAAAGGACGTCGACAGACATCAGAACCACGTTTTTCGTCGACCTGAGGAGGTGGGGTGGATGGGGGGAGCAAAAGCAAAGGGAGTGAAGTGCGCCCGCTCACAGCTGCGGCAAACACTCTTTCGTCATGCAAACACCAATGACACACGGAAACGAAAGCTAGCGGAGTCCCGGCCGTCGTATTGTTTATTGATAGTATAGGGGTATTGGCCACGAACCATACTGGCACTCGATTCGGGAGGTATGTAACTCGCCCGGATGGGCTTTAAAGGCGATTCCGGGACTCCCGTTAGCTCGCAGGGTCTCCCAACAATAGCCCGACTGAGTGAAAAACTCACGGGACGCAAGAAAACGGAAGCGAGACACTAAGAAAAGAAAGTCTATAACCAAACAACTTCCGCCCGGTAGGGAAACCCAAGCCTGCCTGAAGGTATCAGCTGCCTTCGGATGGGCGACACTTGCCTGTCGTTGGGGGAAACAAAAAAGAAAACGTCGAAAGACACCAATCTGTACGCCCATACGGGATCGTCGGAAACACAAAAACAGACTGACTGGCGCACATCGTCGGAAACCCAAAAAAAGAAGGTCCTCCGTGGGCAGGTCCAATTCGTGCCTCCTTCCGGGTTCCTGATGTCGAGTATCTGCTACTTTTTGTAAAGCACGGCACGAATTTGTATTTTGAGGTGCATCGATCTGCAACACTTCAAAGCGCCTAGTAGTTGTCACTACGGGTTCGTTTTCAGTGTTAACAATCTTGCGGGTTGCCCTTCAATGTATTCTGCAGGCTAAAAAGACGCAGGCAGCGTGTTTTGGCGGTTGATCAGAATTCCTTGCTGAAAATGACTCAGGGTAAATACAAGTTGGATACCGATCAACACGCACGATCAACCGGCACGCACAAAAGAAGCGCCTGTCTTTTTGGTGCAACGTGTACATGCTGCGTAGCGTCGTCTTTGCCTGGGAAGCACTGTCAACCACCTGGCCGGTTTGACATCGCACACTCGTCGTTGGGCGTCTTAACCTGCATTAGATTGCGATAATGTGTCCTTGTGCGCTTCATACGAGGCTATGTCAAAACGGGGGTGTATGGACGGCAGGCCTCTTTTTGGAATCCTTCCGTATTCCGGAGGACTGACGAGGTGACAAGGTACCGGGCGGACGGCCGCGTTGTGGGGTGTGGCGGCACAACGAAGATTTCCCCCCCATTCCGCCCAAGCACTAAACTAAGATCTCTCCCCCTTCACGCCCCGTCGAAAAAATGTTGGCCGATAACAGTTCTTTGCAGGGGTTCTTTGCAGGGTCACCCTGAGAGGTCACCACAATTGAATGGAGGGGACAGTACTGCAACGCAAGTCAGTTTAAGTGTGTACATCAAGTGAACAGAAACGAAACCAACACGTACAAAAAGCAATCACTCGAAATAAAACAATTGCACCAACAGTCTCACTCAAGCAAGGTCAAGAAAAGAACTGAACTCCAGCCAATCGAGTCAAAATCTCAACGAAGAGCCGCGTGCAAAGTTAAATAGGAAGGGTAGGCAGTTAGTACACAAACGAAGACTTAAACACTGCGAAATTGAATCTGACTTAACCTTTACCGACGGAGGTCGTCCAGGGTGCGAAAAGCCTACTCGGTAACTAACAAAAAAGATGTTTCTGACTGTCTTCCCTCGAGGCGCAGTGCAGTTCTGACTTCTACCACCCACCCCTGTGACCCATTGAGGAACCTGCCGAAGAATCTTGAGAAGGGCGGCACCCCCACACCCCCGTCGGTAGACAAAATGCGCCATTTCTTTGGAAGTGTTGCATTGTGGTTACAGTACACACCACTTCTAACACCCCATCACGTGTATTATTAGGTCGAAATGCAATTTATCAAGTGTATTCACTGCGATATCCGAACAAAAGCACGAGAAGGTGCGTCAGTAGACACCCAAAGACACATTCGGCAAAAACTTTAACTCTAAAAAAGGTTGCCTTTTCTAGTTACGAGCCGGGAATAGGAGGAGGTGGCACATCGGCAGTGCGCACAAACTGCACCCGGACTTTCTTGTGTTAGTTTTAGGTTGCAAAAAAGAATAGAAGTAGGGGGGCGTGGGGTGCAGCGAAAATGTCTGTGGAAGTCTAGCCCATGTTTCCACGAGAAGTATTAATGACCAACAAAGCCCACTCAAAGCACCGCAACTTGCGGACCCATGAGGCAGGACAGCAAGCAAGCAAGGAAAATCTGAATACGGAAAGAAAACCCTCTTGTCAAATCCCCCACGTTCCGGAAAAGACTTTTCCAGCAACGCAAAACCACATCCTTCCTGATCCCACACTCGGTGCATAGTTATTCCGGAGAAGGGCCCTGCCCTTGTGCCTGCTTGCCACACACCCTAGTTGTATCAGCCCACATCCGTGCGAAAAGTTGTCAAGTGAAAGTTTCCCATGAAAATGGAAAATGGCTAGTATACTCATCTGCAAAAGAGTTCAAAAACAGGCCGAAGCCCCGTGACCCCCCCCCCTTTTCTTTTTGCGCAGACTCAAGACACGTCCACATTGGTTCGCTCTGCTTTTGGAGGAGCCCTTTTTCAGTGTTCAAGCAATAAGGCGTTCTCCCGCAAAAAGGAACCCGCCCGCTACCCAGAACGTCCACGGTCCGCAGCGCGCCTCCGACAGAACGACTTGCGCCCTACGCAGTGGCACGGGAAGGGGCTGACCGTGAACAACTTCAGCCAAAATCTGTCGTATCAACCGCGCTTAATCGGTGGCTAGTTTTGCACCCGGAATGTGGCGCAAGCTGCTTGGGGACACAACTGGCGTCGAGGTATCCACAGAGGGTGAGAGTCCCGTATTTCCTCGACGAGCCATGTTGGTTAACTCCTTGCTAGCACGAGTCGCTCAGTTTGGGAATGCTGAGCTAGTCGGCAGGTATCCCTCTTTGCTATCGAGAGGGACCGAAAGACACCAACCTGCACGCCCACATGGGATACCACATGATTCCACGCGCTGCATTCCGTACACGGCTTGTCCTGAGAAGGGCGAACACGACTGATAACTCGCCGGCGACGGGTCTTGCATCTCCAAATTGTTCCTCTCTCTCTCTCTGTCTCTCTCGCCCCGATGGATACCGGACCGCAAACACCAAAACACATGCTCTACCATTGGGTCAAACCACTCTGGCAGTGCGTCTCAAAAGGGGTTTTTGAAAGCCGCCACGTGTAGCGCATCCCATCGCTTTTCTTGCGTACCTCGAAAGCGATCGGCGGATGATGGCCGTAAAAGGGATGCCTCAAGATATGGGCACGAAACCAGGGACAAAAAAAGAACGAACAGCGAACTACAGACTCGCCGACACCACTCTTCACTCTTCACCCCGAATCAAGCACGCTACCGCTGGCGAATCTTCACCAGACTTCTAGCAGGGCCTGACGGCGCGTCACCATTAATGAGATCGGATGGGTTAAGCCGTGTCGACACAGGCAAAGATACACGTCAGTGTCAGCATCCCACCACGCCTGTCCTTTGAAGCTGGTAGTACGTGTGATTTTCCTTCACGGCTTCAGCATACATACAGCACCGCACATGCAGCTACAGTCCTGCAGCTGCTTGTGAACACGTACCATTTTTACAACTTGGTCCACGTGCCTACCGAGCACATATCTACTGCGAGGGCTCCACGTACCTACCTACATAAGTCTCACATCCAAAAACGGTGATCGCCGTCAGAAGCGCCTCACAAGTCGTCATCCGGAACAAAGACAACACCAAGTCGTCGGACTGAAAAACAAGGGTCGAGAGCTAGCAGCTTCAGACCCGAACGAACTCTACCTCCCAATCAGCGTTTCTACGTCACCCAAGGACTCAAAATCAAAAAACAGGCATGAACAGCACTCTCGAAACGCTCTCCTTCCAAAGGTGTTGCAGACACGGTCAGTGGGAGCTCGAAGGAGTTTTGCCTGCTTGGCTCGGTGTTAGCAAGTGGGTCCTGTGACCAATTCTAGTGCGCTTACAAGGAATCTTTCATCAGCAGCTACGAGCAGGGATAAAAAAAGGGGGAAACAATGGAGAACAATGGGCTTCATGTCAGATAGTTTGGAATAGAAAGAGAAAGATAGAGGGAACGAGGGAGCGTTATGGATTTCAGCGCATCTGGTGCTGAGGGCGGCTTTGAACCCAAAACCACCAGGCCAGGAACCCGAACTACAATTCGTCTGTCTGCATCCGAAATCCGAAAAGCCCGGAGGTTCCGCCGCCCGTGGTGATACGTGAGCTTTACGAGGGTTTCTTTTTCCCGGGGAAAACGAGCCATCCGGGAGAATATTCCCCCGGGATCTCTTGCAGAATCAGGAGGCGGATGTGGGAAGATAGGGGAAAACACAACCCAATGGTTGCAGATGATGAAAACAGACTCTCGGATGATCTATACACTTTTTTGATACTTCAGCCGGTACAGAAAGGCTAGCAACCCAGCCCCCTCAGTTTCTGAACACGTGAACCCACCTAATCGTCGCTGCATCGTTGCCCAGGGAACTTGCCCTTTCCATGCCCCGGACCCTGACGGCAAGGTGAATTGTAGGAGCAGGACGGTGCGGTAGACAATAAGATTTCCGCACGAACAAACTGTTGCAAACAGCGGTGCGCGCAGTGAGAATGACGTAGTGAGCACTCATAGCGAAATGTTACACACTCTGCAGCGTATACATACAAACGAAGGCAAACGCAATGAAAAGTAGGTTCGCCCGGCTCAAGTAGCGTTTCACATTTTATCAGCCGCAGTGCCCGACATTATTCTGGGCTGCAGAGTGACTCGGAAGCTTTGGCTTCACGGTGATATCAGCCTTACGTGTCGTCTGGCTGTCGGTCTGGCTGTGTACTCGCTCCGCACAGCGAGGTTTTTTTCTGTGCCTGACATGGCCCTGCGTATCCGGGAAACACCCTTGAAAATGAAAGGAAAAAAAAAATTGTAGGCAACACAAAGAGTTACAGGGGGGATCAACCCCCTGACACAAGGCGTCGTCTGGCGGGGAAGCAAGAGCGACAATAAGGACGGATTGAACCCAAGACAGGAAACGAAGGAAAGTCGAAGACTACCGACAGCCCGTCAACGGCCACAAATAGAGGAGCTCCAGTCTCTCATGGGTTCATCCTTTAACTTACGGAGTCTTGCGAACACCTTTCTTCTCGATACGAAGAAGCCTTGATGCTAGCATACAGGCCACGACAGTGTTCAGCTTGAAAACTTTCCCACAGCCCCTGGTGCCAGCATACAAACCAAACTAACCGGCTAAGGCAGTTTCCTGCCTGTACACCCTCGCCGCCCCGCCCGGCAGTTCTCACGCTCAGGAAAAAATGCTGGACCAAAAACTAAAGGGTGCAAGGCTATTCAACTTCAAAATGCACCTGGCCATATTTGGCCGGCCATACCTTGACAAAGTCCCGGCAAGCCGGTCATAATAGTATAGTAAGAAACAGTCTATTATCCTACCGCAGTTTGCACTGGGCCCGGCTGCAGAGGCCACCGCTCAAGCATGTCGGACAGTAGTAGTAGTTTAAACTTGATACACAGCAACAATCTGCGACGATAGACTGCACAATACGGCTACAACACAGGAGGATGCATTCCCGCTTAGGTGCGCTCAGCCATCACAGAGCCCCGAGCTCGCGACTCGACCTGACGCAGTTGCCACCCTGGCGGCCGCAGCAGCAACCCTCGCAATGAAGGCGCGCGCAGCCGGAGTGTACGTTGGTAATTTCATACAACAGTTGCATCAGACGCAGGTTGATCCGAGAGCTCGCCATGGGTGGTGGCACCGCTCACCTGTCAACGGACTGCCCCACGGACCAGGGATTCACAGGCCATGATTCGCAGTGGTGCCCACACCCACTTCTGCGAAAGCAAAGAAAATTCTCCGATTCAAGGTTGTCGTCCCTTCGGGGGTCAGGCTTGTTCAGGAGGCAATCGGGTGCACCAAACAGCATGGCTAGTTTGTCCAGGGCCAGCAGGCTCGCCTGCTGGTCCCGGATGTCGTGAATTTTCGCTGCAAGCACTGGCATTAAACAAAACCTGACATGAACAGAGCTACCGACGTGAGTTTTTTGTCCAACAAAAAACGTTGAACAACAACCACTTCCTTAGCACCAACAAGGGGAGCTCGAAGGCCGTATAGAACCCTGCCATGGACAGCAGAAGAAAAGAAGGAAAAATAAATGAAAAAAGCCGCTACTGGTCCAGGAACGTGACGGTCAACCACAGCTTGCAAGGCTTGGGTCGAGGCAGCACAGTGCTACAACCCCGTCCGCTCTGCCCTATGGCTGACCGTCTCGACGAGCTTGTGTTCGCGCAAGCGTCAAGCCCCACGCCTTGATGTTTTTGTTTGGGAAATCGGTAGCCACTTGACCCGTGGGCCCGTGGCCCTGCAGTACCGCCGAACACGTGAAGCTTGGCTCCCGTGTAGCAGGCTTTCCCTGGTACCTGGACAGCAGTAGTAGTATGTGGCAGACGACACATACTACTACTGCTGTCCAGGTACCATGCCGAAGCAGCCGGAGACAGCAGGCGCAGGGGGCAGGTCTTGCTTTACTATTATCTTCTTCATGGAGACCCGCCCCCGGCATCCCGACTGTCCAATCACTCTCGAGAAAGTTTGCGCCTATTGAGATGAGATGGTTGACCAGGCTCCCACGAAGCCTTATACACAACACAGCTACAACACGAGGATGCAGCCCTGCTCAAGCGGTGCTGGCAGCACTTGTTCCGCGTCGCAACAAGTACATGATGCTGGCGGTTGGAGGAAGGTGCGGTCAACTCCATGACACTGGACAGCAGCAAAAAATAAAAAGAAACGTGCCCAACCTCAAGGGCGGCCTACCAAGAAGGTGCATGCAGCAAAAAGATACCCTGTTTCAGAGTAATATGAACAATTAAGCCCTCAAAAAGAGAACCTTTAAACCACAATAAACGCTAAAAGAAAATATACAAAAGCACCAAAGGAACCGAAAGTGGCGCTCCGCGTGGCGATCAGCTCAGGTACCATGAGTGTGCCCTGCCCCAAAAAGCTTTGACTCAAATATAAAGACAAAACCCCCAATTGTCGTTAGGCATCGAACGACATGAAGCGTCGACTTTCAAACACACCGGATTCCAAGCCCCCTGTCCTTGGACGTTGCAAACAGATGGTGGTGGAGGATGCGTATTCTTGTATCCCTGGTCAGCGGGACCAGTGGGGCCTCCTTGTCCAACTTGTCCTGGCTTCCCCGAGTTGCTTCTCCAGGGCTTCCGTTTGTACTTCCAATGTCGTGGGGTTGCCAAAAAGACGTCGTCAGCGTGTTTCGGGGGTTGATCAGAGAATCTGGAAAAAATACTCCATGTAGCTGCTTTCGAATGGAAGAGAGGAAATATAGAGGTAGGGCAAATACGATACAAACACAATCTGATTTGTTCTTCGCTTACACCACCGTGTGTTGTTTTCTCTCTCAGGACTTTGACCTGTTGTGTTTGTGCGATTTGTCGTGTAGGGGTAGACCCGCATGACCTCACGTCCGTTCAACACGTGATTCGGTAGTTACAGCGCTTGGGATTCCTTCGGTTCTTCGCCTAGCAGCAATCGTCGAGCATTTCCTTTCAAGCTGGCGCTTATGTAAACGTAAAAAAGCTAACCCAAATAACTCTTCCGCCGGTGGAGAAAACCTCTCTAAAGAGAGCCACTGCCTTCGGGTGGGTTAGCCTGGCACTTGCTGTCGTTGGGAAAAAAAAGTCGGACTATACGGTTTGCACGAAACAAAGCGAAGCAGCCTTTTTCTAATTGGGAAAACGACAATATAACTGGATTACGACAAAGTGGATTATAATCCACTTTGTCGCCAATCCACTTTGTCGCCAATCCACTTTGTCGCCTAATCCACTTTGTCGCCTAATCCACTTTGTCGCCTAATCCACTTTGTCGCCTAATCCACTTTGTCGCCTAATCCACTTTGTCGCCTAATCCACTTTGTCGCCTAATCCACTTTGTCGCCTAATCCACTTTGTCGCCTAATCCACTTTGTCGCCCAATCCACTTTGTCGCCTAATCCACTTTGTCGCCTAATCCACTTTGTCGCCTAATCCACTTTGTCGCCTAATCCACTTTGTCGCCTAATCCACTTTGTCGCCTAATCCACTTTGTCGCCTAATCCACTTTGTCGCCTAATCCACTTTGTCGCCTAATCCACTTTGTCGCCTAATCCACTTTGTCGCCTAATCCACTTTGTCGCCTAATCCACTTTGTCGCCTAATCCACTTTGTCGCCCCGTATGGGGCATTTGTGGGGGGGTCACAAGGGGGTCCTTTGGGTACCTCAGGGGCCTCCCGAGGGGGGTCAGGGAGACCATGGGGGCTACATATGCACGTTTGAACAAGAGATTGTGAGAGAGCCTAACTACTTCAAAGTACCACCAGCTAAATCAAACGAGGAACAAAGATGCGGGAAACAGAGCAGTTGGTCGCTCGTATTGGCTTCACTGGCACCGAACTGGAGAGTCTCGCGTTTGCCGCCGGGGAGATTCTGGCATTCACAGTACACTGATCGGAGTCATTTTCGGGTTTGCCGCCCTTTGCTTCCAGCACTTCCATTCCAGCATTCCAATTCCGCTGATCAGAGGCGATAAAGAGTGATGCCAAGTTAATGTTCAGACACGGAAGAAACTTGCAAAGTGAACGAGATGGCAGAGTTGGTTACCGTGTTGACGACAATAAGGATTCGGTACTCGCACCTGCGAATCGAAGGCACCCTTCTTACGAAAGAAAATGTGGATTCAGAACCTTGCATATATCTCTGTGGTCTTGTCCCCTTTGTCCCCTGGTAGGCCCCCAGGTACCCGTGACCCGTGCGCGACAGCCCATTTTTCACGTTTGAGAGTCTCAAAGAAATGGGGAAATCTTTTGAAAGGGTCCCTCCAACACAATTTGTGTTGAGCCGCGACGAAGTTGGACGAGAGGCACAAAAAATTCTCATGCCGTTTCGCGGTTAAAAGACGGACCTAAACTCATTTTTGATGGTTTTAATGAACGCAAACAGCTCAAAATAGTCACTTTCCCTGTGGGGAACTTTTTGTGAAAGGGTCCCCCATACAATTCATGCCAGTTGCCAGAAGCGACAAAGTGGATTATCAAAAGCGACAAAGTGGATTATTACTGGATTATAATCCACTAATAATCCACTTTGTCGCGACAAAGTGGATTATAATCCAGTTTGTCGCGACAAAGCGGATTATGAATCCACTTTGTCGTAATCCAGTTATATAGAATCCGTTTTGTCGTTGACCCTTCTTTTTTTTTCTTTTGTGTTAACAATGCATTGTTGGTACTAAAAATTAGTAGTTGGCAGCGTACTACATGAAACTTACCAAAGCAGGTGAGTTCCGCTAGTGCGCACAAGCAAAAGAAAGCGCCATACTATTTTTTTTTTGCTTTCCTCATGAAACAACCCTCGACACACCTCTAGAAAGAAGCAAATCCGGGAAAGACATCGCCCGAGATCTGGTGGGAGCCGCACGTTATCATGGTCGAGCCGTATCACACGGTGGAGTCAAGCCTCAGGAGCTTAAGGGAGGTCCAAAAAACAAGGGGGGCGCACCCGCTTTTCGGGCACATTGTCCCGGTGTTTTGGCTGTAGCACACCCGCTTTTCGTGTGTGACATTGTCTTTAACTCCAGCTTCTGAGGACTCCACTGTGCACATGGCCGGATGCCGCTGCCGGCGACATTCACTCCAGAATCAGGTATCTAACGACAGAGTTGGAAGCATCATATCAGTTTTTCATTCAACGTTTTGCGCAAACAGGAGCTCGCATGGTGAGCGGGGGCTTCGAGAGTCGGAATTGCATACAGAGTTCCCTCTCACTCTCGGCCTTTGTTGCCTCCTCCTTCGATCGAACGACGCCCGCCCTTTCCCCTTCGTCGTTTCTTTTTCTTTTTCAAAAATCTGCACCCGGTTTGCAGGAAGTGTCGCCGGCATTTGCGGTTTTTCACGAAGAGCAAATATGTCGAAAGGACAAAACCACCCGCGCAGCTACGAGAAGTGCAGCGGGGTTTCTGCAACAATACCTTGCTTTTGGGGACAACATCAAAAGTAGTGAGGCGACCGGATACTCCTCGGAGAGGTGGTCCCTGCACTCGAACTCGTCTCTCTCTCTCTCTCTCTCTCTCTCTCTCTCTCTCTCTCTCTCTCTCTCTCTCTCTCTCTCTCTCTCTCTCTCTCTCTCTCTCTCTCTCTCTCTCTCTCAAAATTGATGCAGAGGCAGTACCGGAGTGTCTCAGCTAGAAATGCTGTTCCACGAGGAGGGTGCAGGTGAGTGGTGCCACCTCCCCATTGCGAACTGTCCAGAGACAGAGCAACAACAGCCGACGAGTTCCTTATCACTCATTCTTGCAGGGGACTGTTGCTTGAGTGGGATAAGCACGCAGTATTCTTCCCTCCGAGGTTTTATTGTCGCAAACGAATCCCCGTGTGCAGCGGGCGGTGCCCGCGGCAGCCATCCCGGAGAAGGGAAATAAAACTGCAGCGTTGGACATCGACATGGATAAAGAAATGACGCCACCGTACAATCGGCACCTGAACATTCTTGAAGACAGGGTCTTATTGGTACACGAAACAGCCGCGATCGGAATCAACTGATCCAAGAAAATGTGGTTCTTCGCGTGTACTGAGGGTGTGAACACGTTATTAGACGGGATTTTCGAGCACTGTTTGGTTGGGTTTTGTTAAA
This sequence comes from Diplonema papillatum, assembly GCA_030068145.1. Taxonomy (NCBI): domain Eukaryota; phylum Euglenozoa; class Diplonemea; order Diplonemida; family Diplonemidae; genus Diplonema; species Diplonema papillatum. Next base: position 94,759 of record JAPJBO010000470.1, on the reverse strand, counting down.
CCTTCGCATAACTTCGCATAATATAATACGATTGTGCGGTCGTGTTCCGAAGATGTCCCCGAAACTACTCAGTTTGAACTTTAAACGCGGCAACAATCTGCGAACAGCACGCCCAGCCCGAGGCCGAAGCCCGCTGGCTCTCTGAGCTGTGGCCCCCCTCTCGTTGCGAAGGCAGCAACGCAAACAGCGAGGATCCCACTTGCAGCTGCGTCGCACGACGTTGCAGACCCTTTGCTGCAAGAATTCTCGCGTTTGCTGTTGCGCCGTGGGCCGCTCTACGCGCACACACTCACACACACATACGCACACTTGCACAGCAGCCGCAGGGGTGGCAGTACGGGAGTGATCTAGATGGGTGCTGAAGAAGCAAGCCACCCCTCCTTTGTGCACTCTGGAGGTTGTTCTTTCTCAACTCCGCTTTATCTTGATGAGGGGGCGCGTACAGCGTGTCATCCCGTCCTTCCGTTCGTGGCGGTGCGAAGACTCGCACCGCGTCTCACGTTGTCCGCCAGCGAGATGCAGTGTTGCTGACAGCCGGCCCTCCGGGCCGGCTGGTTGTATCAAATATAACTAGTTATAAAATAACTAGTTATTTGCACAAGTTATGCACCTTACTAGTGCGTCGTGTACGGTGGGGGGGTCTCGTTTATCCGGCATCCGGCCAGAGTGGCTGATCCTTAACAAGAAGGCTGGCCCTCCCAGGCATCTTGTTAAGAACCATCCATCCATCCATCCATCAGCCGGCTGACCCCCCCCTCCCCCCCCTAGGCTATTTTCACTGTGGAGGGGGGAGACTGCACTGTAGAGGGGGGGGGGTCTGGTTTATCCGGCCATCCGGCCAAAGTGGCTGATCCTTAACAAGAGCGCTGGGCCCTCCCCCCTAGCTCTGCATTTTGCTGGATGGTGAGTTGCATCACCTCCCCGAGAGTACGCTGCTGCACAGGTTTGCAAACAGTCGTGAAACCCACGAGACAACGATGCCAAGCGACCCCAGCCTCTCTGGCTAAGAGTTAGTAGCCTTCTTCTTCCGCAAAACATCCAACGGCGCGGCGCCTGGTGCCTGTGCGGCCCGAACATGTGCAAGCTTTCCCCCTCCGCGTAGCAGACCTTCTCCGGCACACACGACGGCCTCGCAAAAAACGGGGGAGGTGTCGCTATATTTCAACCGCCCGTCCATTCCCTTCACCAAACCCCGTCCGAAAACCAGCTGCCGGGCCTAGAAACCAAAAGAAACCACCCGGCGTTGCCCTCCGGCAGTCCCATCCTTTTATTTTAGTATTATTATTACGCCGCGGGGGCCCGAGCAGAGAACGGGCTCCTGTTTCCTTTTCTGCTGTTCTGCCCGTTCCCACCCGCCCCTTCTTCTTAGCCCTTTTTTTTTGCGCCTTTTTGCCGGTTTCCGACCCGTCGCCTTTTTCTGTTTCCTAAACGTTGCGGACGTCGATGCTGGCTCGAGACACAATGCGTTCCCCGTTTCTGTTTTGTCGGCGGAAGACTGCGCGTAGGTTCGACTGAGGACTCGGCGATCATTGGCAGAGACCAGACACATCACATAGCTTGCGTGTAGGATCATTGGCAGAGACCAGACGCATCACATAGCTTGCGTGTAGGATCATTGGCAAACCACACAGCTTGCGTGTGATCATTGGCAGAGAGACCGGAAACGTCACACAGCTTGCGTGTAGGATCATTGGCAGAGAGACCGGAAACGTCACAAAGCTTGCGTGTAGGATCATTGGCAGAGACCGGAAACATCACAAAGCTTGCGCGTAGGATCATTGGCAGAGACCAGAAACATCACAAAGCTTGCGCGTAGGATCATTGGCAAAGACCGGAAACATCACAAAGCTTGCGTGTAGGAGAAGCCGCGTAGGTAATTTCCGGTTCGCCTCGTGTGCGAGGCTTAGGCTGTCAAACCCACAAGCCGCACTGAAAGGGAGACGTGCCAATCCTTGAGGTTAAACGCTCGCAGGCTCATGTCCGACACAGCAATCTTTTACTACCCGTCTTTGAACCACGGACCGAGGAGTCTCACACGTGTGCGGGGTTTTGGGTGTCAGAGCGCGATCCTGATTTACTGGAAAGGACTTGTTGGGACCCGAAAAATGGTGAGCCATCCTGGATAGCCCCGCCGGGGGCAAACCTGGTGAAGGTCCGTTGCGGTGTTGACGGGCAACTCGAATTGGCGCGATGCTGACCTGCCAGCACAGCCGAGCACAACAATCCAACCAAGGAAAAGAAGAGGAAAAAGCAACGCGCCTCACACGCGAAGAAAAAACAAGAAAGAATAGCGTCGGGAACACGGAAATACTCGAAACGAGACGGCTTTGCATAGGCGGCGGGCTGAGGCGCGCGTTACGGAGGTGGCCTGTGACGGAAAGGCGGAACTCGTAGGGCGGCGAGCAAGCAGGTGGCGAAGATGAGTATCAAGTTGGTCCTCTTCGACTATGATCAGACTCTTGCCTCCATCCACCTGTACCACCATCTCGATTCTATGCTCACCAAAGATCCGTACGAAGGCGTTTCCTCGGTATGGCTCTTTCCCCGTTCCAACTGCTACTGACAACCAGTGTCCTTTTTTTCCGTGCGTCCCACTGTGGCAGCCAAACCGCCATTGCAACAGTGCACAATAATCCCGTTCTAACGCGCGTGTGACCGACTGTCGCTCACCACCCAAACGGGGACAAGAGGTCTGGTACGAAAACCCAGCTGCAGCCTGACAGCAAACCCCGCCTGCGTCGTACTAGCAGGACACTTGGACATTGCTGGAGTGTCCCAGCTAGACAGGCTGTTTTATGGGGAGTTACCCCTCGCACTCACCCGCCGGGGATCGTTCTTCGAGGGACAGTTGGTTCGAGTGCTCGAAAGCAGCAGTTTGAAGCAAAATAAATCCCAAATGGGATCGCGGCTCAGTACATTGGTATTGACGGGAACATTTCAACGGTTGCACATGAACGATAAAACGAAGCCAACGAAAAAGTGCCAATACAGGTACCCCCCCAGAGAGTTTTATACTGTACATGCGAAGAACAAGAAACCTTTACCTTATCATTTTCATCAACTGACCAAAGTGTTATTGATGCTGTTCGTCCGTATCGTTTATCAGCGCATTGTTCCCGTCGCAATGCAGCGGCAGGGCATGGCCCCAACGCCCCCGACCCGCCTCGCCCCACGCACAGGAAGAGGAAGGCCAGCGTCGGCACATTGCGGAGCAGATGCGGATCTTCCGCGAGCAGTACCCGACGACGGAAAGCATCGCCCCGGTGTACGGCGGCGAGGCACGCCGGAAGAAGCTGGCTGCGTTCCTGGGCGAGCTGAAGCAGCGGGGCGCGTCGCTGGTGATCGTCTCGCACGGCTTCACCGACGTCGTCGGGACCGCGTCCAGGATCGGCCAGCTGCCCGAGTTCTCCTGCGTCATCGGCTGCGACCATCACCTCGCCGTGCAGAGCGACTGCGACAAGCACGTCATCGCGAAGAAGCTGCAAGCCCAGTTCTCGGTCCGCCCCGAAGAGTGCGTCTTGGTTGACGATGACTACCGAAACCTCCTCCCAGCGAGGGACACGTGCCCGACGCTGTGGGTGTACAAAAGGCTCGGAATCGGCGCGTATGAGATGTCGAAAATCAAGGCCGCCGTCCGTTCACAAGAAAAGAAGAACCCCGCGTGCACGCACGTCGACCCGATGGCTACCGACGCTTTGTACTCTCCGTCGAAGTGCGTAGAACTGCCGGAAGAGCTTGCCGAGGTCGCGGACGGCTACTTTGTCATGCGCAACGTCAACAGCGTCGCTTCCGCGGTTACGAAGTGCAACGCGGTGCCGCACGCACTCCGCATTGAAAGCGTGCGCGTCGTGAAGACGCCGAAGGCGAGCGGCCCCGGCTCGTCGTACTACGCGCTGTACGCCACCGACAGCGACGCGGCTCGGTTCGAAGAAATGCTGCGGCACCTGGCCCCCGGCAGCCACCCGCCGTCGGCCGATGCCCTGTTCCCTCCCCCGCCCGCCGCCGACCACCACTGCAACGGGGGCTGCGACGGCGGCCGGCACGAAGGCCAAGCTCGGAGCCAGAGCCAGGAAGACTCGGAGCCCGAGCCGAACGGTGCGCCGCCGCCGCAGCCGTCCCTCCTGCGGCGCGTTGAGGACTCCGCGTCCGGCGAGATGGAAATCAGGGCGTCCGGCGGCCGCATCTACCGCCTCCTCCGGGACATCAAAGCGGTATGCTCCACCCCCGCGCGCGCATGCGCCACCCCCCGGCACAGGGCTCGCCTCCTGAAAATGGGTGAGAAGCGTTCTGTTTTGAGCCGTGTTTTCCACGCCGTTTGTTGAAGGCGTGCTCGTCGCCTCCGCTCTATGAGCCTGCGTGGTCCAATCACGCTCTGCTTCTTAGTTGCACGATGTATTGGTCCGCTGGCTGGAGGATGTGCGTCACTTTCTTCGGCACCTCATGGGCCTTCAGCCAGGCCGGGAGCAAACCTGAGGAGTGCTGCGGTGCTTGGTCGATGAGGTGCGCCAGTGGGTGCACGTCTTCGGCGACTTTCTCATAGTACTCACACGCCACCGAATTTGGCGGCAAGAACACCAGTGGACAGCGCTTGCAAAAGCAACAAATGAGCCTGTTGAACTTCGGCATTGCGACTGAGATCCCTGTCGCTCAGGCTGTCAAGGTGTCAGCAGCTTGTGGCGGCTGAACACTTCGCACCTACGACTAACCGGCAAGCTCATGCTTGTTGACTGGCAAGCTCATGCCTGCCGCTCGTTTGTCGTCGCTCTCCCAACCGTGCTGCTCACGAGTTTCAGGAGTGTCCTGTATCACAAAGCTAGGCGTGGTCAGATCTTGGTGCAGTAGTCAAGGATTGGAGTTCTTTCCTCCTGCGAATACTGGGCAGGGAATAGTTGATCAAACCTCTGAGTCGGTGGCGTGGGTCAAAGGCAGGGCCGACCATTCCTTCCACTCCAAATTCGCCTTTTTTTTTTCTCTATCCGCCTTGTTAAGAGCTGCGACTCAGCTATTTTTGCCGTCCCAGCGTATTATCAGGATCTGCAAACATCCATACATACAGGAACCGTTGGTCAAGATCAAGCGTATTCAAACATACATCGACGAAAGGCAGCGGCCCCAGATTGCGCTCGTCTTGTGCAAGCAAGAATGAAAAGGGTAAGTAAACGGAGGAAGATACTCCACCGGGTAGAGAGAAGGCGAGCGACTCCTGCGCGTTGCAAGGGCGGGACGACGAACCTCAACGGTGTTCCCCGCAGGTGTGCATGGCGTCGAGACGGCGTGAGCGGCACGCGTTCACAGCGGCTCGGAGCGTGGCGGTAGATGGCATTCAGTCCACGCCCGGAAGGAGGACCTGTTTTGATGAAAATCACTCGCTGCCCTGCCAGGCCGGCTGTCACGTGGTGTTTTTTGAGGGGGGAGGGGCGCTAAGAGAGCCGTTTCACTGGCGAGAAGCAATCGCGGCTGTTTCGCCTTCTCCATCTGCGTGAGGGATGCATCCCTCCTTACGTGCGGAGAGGTACACCTGCGTGTCTCTTTCTCTCTCTCCCCTTGTCGCGGACAGTCTGTGATTGCCCCATGTACTTTGTAATGTAGGCAGGGTTTCTACGGCTTGTGTTCAGTAGCCCGCTGTGGTTTGGAAGATGGTTGCCGTGAACCGTGGCTGCAGTACCACCGAACACGTTGCTGGGTAGCGAAAATTAGACAGGTCAACTCCGCTTGATCGTTGGTGACCCGAGGAGGTGGAGGTAGCAACCTATATCCTGACTGACCCTTGGATCAATAGTCGGCGGAACACCCCTCTCTCATGCCCCCCCCCCACTTTCCATGATACGTCAGGGATTGAGTTGAGACGTATCACATATCTACCTTATGCAGGAAACACCGCTTTGTGCACACTGGCTTGTTTACAATAAAATCAAGTCGTCTGCCATAATGTAGCAGTTTTTTCAGCAAGGCACCCCCTCGATCCATATCAGGGACGGTCTGAGCAGCAACCGCACGAAACCGTGTGCTCTATCAACGGTGAACGGTGGCGATCGGTTGAGTCTCGCTGTGGTTGTCCGCCGTCTTCTTGGAGAGCCGTGAGGGGGATGATCCGAGGGGTGTTGCAAGGCGTCACTTCGCCAGAAACCCGCCCTTTCGTGCTCTCCCTTCTGCGACCCCCGCATCCTTTCCTCTTTCTTTCTAGCTGTTTGCTGTGTCGCTGTGTTTGCGGTGCGGCCCCTCTGCGGCAGCCACTCAGCGGTACTTCCCCTCCAATCCCCCCCCCCCCCGCGTCCCGATGCAGTCGAACCATCATCATGATTATTGTATGGTTGCTGGTTGGGTTCTCGAGTTCGATAACTATCAAAAGTACCCACCACCCAACTCCCTCGGTTTACCCGCGTTTACACTAGAATGCGGTGCAACGTTTACCTCCCCCCGGTAAACAAAGATTCATGAAAAGAAGATAACATGCTTTAAGACGAAGAGGCAGCTAAGGCTGGCTCAACAAATCGGAAGGGGTAGTAGAAGCGAAGAAGAGAAGGGAACGGAGACGAGCCTCGCCAGTTGCGGCAAATGGGCGGCAATCAAATGGGAATGGGGAACCTGGAAACTCAGAGAAGTGGCAACTCTAACTCGTCCCTCTCTCTCGCTTGAATGAAGCACCCTCCCTCCCAGCCCCTGTCAACTGGGAAAAGAACATTCTAGGGGCGATCCTTCCGGCTTTTGCCACATTCGGCGTTGCCGGACGGTTCACTCTCAATGCTTCTGCCTCTACCCTGCCTGACTGATTCAAGACGTGATTCCCAGGTCTTTTGTTTGTACTTTTGCGCTCACAGCTCGCCGGGAGGGGGCCGTGTTATCACTTCTGACTGGAACGGGCGACGAGAAAAAATATCTCCGTGCCAGAATCTTTTGGCTCCTTCGTCACTGAAGTTCGTCAGGAGGCGTGACTGAGTAACATTGCTCGGATCTACGACCCCAAGCCATTTACAGCGAGATCAGCGTCAATGAGTTCCCCGGCAAAAGGGGTGGGGGGGATCGTGCGCCAACGCAACACAGTGTCCTCGTGGTCTGTTTGCGTGAATTCCCTCTCACCGATGTGATAGCCGCACGTCTTTTTGACGGTACCCTCTGGTGAGCGCAACGGCAGAATACTTTAATCGTCCAGAAGCTGGGCCGCGTGATGCTTGCAGCAGGCTCCGTTGCCGAACCGGCTTCACGGTGCACGTGGCGGCTTTTCTTTTCGCCTGACGGGACTTGTGAAGCAGCTTCTGTGATGGAACTGCTGGCAAGCTTACGATTTCTGCGTCGTTGTCAGGGTCTCCCGGGGTTTCCGTTGGTGGAACCAATGGGCCAGATCAGGTTTATGCCCAGTGTAGTAGAGGGAGCTCACCGATCCGGTATAGCAGACCGGATGAGACCTAAATTAGCCCTTACGGGCGAACGGACTCATAAATCTCGTCAGAAGTCGTCGAGAAGTTTTTCGGAGTCTTCCGAGGAGTCATTCTGCACCTCCTCTCCGTCCGTTGGGTTGAATACGTAATTAATATCCAGACAATTATCGACAGGACTGTTGACCTTTAGTCCGGACAGCCATCGGTTCCCCCCTAATTTGGCTAAGTAGATACCAGATACACAAAAGGACCGAGTACGTGGCCAACTTTAGTCCGTTTCATTTCGCTTTGAACCGCCTATATCTCATAAGCCATATCCTATCGTGTGTCCTGTCTCGTCTAACATTCGTACGTCTCGTCACTTCCTTTGGTCTGTCAAGCAGCTTTATGTTTCGCCCAGCTATCAAACGCGCGCCCTCTCGACGGCCCCAAAGCGAAAGCGTTGGGCAATCGGCTCAGAAATGATACCCCCAGCCCTCTGCGCTTGTTGCAACAGGTCATGTCGCTGTAAGACGCACAGCGCCAGCGAGACCCAGCGTCTGTTCGGCTGCTCTATCACCTCCGGGGCGGTACCAACGAGTCCTATCATTGCAGCCAGCCCCCGGCGCTGAGCACATTTGGACCGAGTGCCCACTGCTGGAGGACCATGCAGATCGAGAACGACATTACAAATTTTTTGCGCTTTCTATGATTCACCCCCGCAGTTGCTCCACGGCCAGGGGCTTCATCCTCTCCGGAAGAGAATGTCTGTGCATATTGGCGAACTCTGAGTTGAGGCATGAAAGAAAGAATCGTATACAAACTTAAAGAAAAAAGAAGAAAAACAGCCTAAAACTATACCTGGGGGAGGGGGTTATCACCTTGTCACCGCATACATCTCTGTATGCCGCCAATACATCCGTCGCAGTGCGCTAGAGCACTGCACATCGCTCGGTCTGGATCCGCCGACCGAACCATGCTCGAGCAACCAGCACGGCGATACGTCGTACTCGTTTTTTTCTTCTGCACACAATCAATCTGTCGTGTTAATTCGCCCATTTGCCTAGCGCGTGGAGAGGGGGCGCTGGCACGATAAAGGATTCCGATGCAAGCCCAAATCCAACAGGATGCCAGGAGGAGTGGAGGTTAATAATCAGGGCACGAAGAACTTTGCGTAAGCGCATTGTTGGCGCAATATTTTGCGTTAAGTCCAGCCACAAGAACAAGAGCTGTGAGCCCGCTGGCGCGGCTTTTATTATCCAACTTGCCAACTTGCCCAGATTGTCTTCGCTCCGAGTTTCCCCCGATCCGATGCGCTGGTGGCTGTAATCCCATTACTCCTTTGAAGTGCCGACGATTGTGAAGGAAAAGTCTGTGGGCAAGATGAACCCCAGAAGGAAATGATCAGCAAAGCTGGTGAATTGCCATGATTGACCAGGTCATTCTCTGCCGACTCAAAAACAGCGCCAGTATGCTTGTTTGTGGGTCAACTACTGGCAATTCACGAAAATTGGGGTTCTGCCAGTTTCTGGTCACTGAAACGAGGCGCTGTCGGTGTACAAACCTTGCTTCGGAATCTGCTACGGAGCCAAAAGGTTGGTCGTCCCCACTGAAGCACAATCTGTTTTCTTGGGAGTACTGTTGTACTGATTTCCGGAACAATGGCTGCACATGAGAAAACTTAACGAAACCAACCAAAAAGTACTACTACAGGAAACCCCCCTCCCCCAAGGTTTATTCCCTGTACGCGCGACGAACGAGAAAGAAGACTTCCCGTATAGTTTTCCCCATGCTATTATAAAAGTAGCTGGGGTTTTGTGTAACCCGCGGGAAAGACAATTTGTTGTCCAGGATGTCCCTGGTCGGTTCCGGGCCCAGGGCTTTTTCCAGTACCGAAGTGAGTGTCCGAAGTGAAAAGCGGGGTTTCTTTCTTGTCTCGGACTCTTTTTTTGCATGAGCACCTGCTTTGTAGGAAATACTTGCACATGGCAGTCCTCGAGTATTTTCTCTCTCATTTTGTTCGGGGGGGGGGGGCCCGGCAGTGTTTTTCTCGCCTGGCTGTTGGATCGTACTGATTGGGAACGGACTGCACCACAGGGCCTCAATCTTTAGGCACATTGATTGGACACGTGTGGTCGGTGCTGCTTCGAGAACCGCCGCTGCAAAAGGTTGCTGGTGGTCTCCTTGCCAAATTGCTGCGGACTCGCGAATGCAGCGAACGCAGGACGCCGTTTCTCTTCCGCGTTTTCATCTTGGAATGAAGCGGCTTGGCTCTTCGTCACGTCGCAGATTTCTCGGACAAGAAAGGTTTTCGAACTGCAGGCTTTGGGAAGTTTCGGCCGGAAACCTTTTTTTCTCTTACTGCCTTCCGACCAGACACCAAGCCCACTGTCTCTGGCGAAGTTAAAGGAACTGTCTAATGTGTAATCAACGCAGAATTCTGGCTTCTCTTTTCCTACTCTCGCGGTGTGCGGTTTTTGGGTGAGTTATCTCGTCCAACCGCCTAAATGCATACTGCTCTAACCCTACGATGGTGTCCACCTTAAGAGGGCGACGGTACTGGGGGTAGGGCCACCTTGCTCAACAGAGTACAACAGGGTGTTTGGGTCAGGAGGAGGGGCGGCGTATATAGCAAACGAAAACTAGTCCCACCTCCTGGGAGGAGGATTCGGGTTTTTTGCTTCCACTTTGGAAGATCCCTGTAACCTTTCCTCGCCATGAGGGAGTCGCTGACGAAGGTCGAGTGTCTTGGCCTGCGGTGCGGCCAAACTTTCCCTCGCCATGAGCTGACAAAGGTAGGGTTTATTGGCCCTGCGGTACGAGAACAGCAGTGTTCCTCCCTGGTTGATTCTTGATTCCATCTTCGTCCTGTTTTTTTTCTCCCTTTCTTTCCTTCTTTCCACCACCCCCCGGGTCTTTCTGTTCGCCGCTTCAACTTGCCGTCGTACGACCCTTCTCCTCCGCTTTTCTTGCGCACAACACACCGCAGCAGTGCAGGGGCTGGATCAGCGAAGGGCACACAAAGAACACTTAAGCCTGAAGTCGCAAGGTCACCCTCTATTAGGCTCCCAGTAGTTGACAAAGCAGATGAGCTCGGGAAGGCCTCCAACACTACAAGGGGCCGGCACGTGCAAACAAACACACGCCAGCGTGTTTGGGAGAAGATTGGCCTAACAAGCATATTCACTCACGATCATCCACTAGCAGGCTATTTCTTTTGCCAAATTCCCCCCAATGTTAACCCCGCGTACCTGTACGCAGACTTTCAGCACCCAGACTTTTTGAAAACCCGGTTTTCTCTACCCTTCCTCAGCAAATACGATATTATACCTATTGTATTCAAACCCCCCCCAGTAGTTGCAATTGTGCGGACCCTGTTCTGGTCAAAACAAGTAGAGTTTATGAAAATGGTTTCTCTCCCCCGCCACGTTCACAAATACGAGCAACAGATATGACTTGGAGGGGTTGTCGGGGCGGGAATCCGAGAAAGAAAACAGCCAACCGCGACAGAAATACTGCTCTTCCTGGTGAATTCATAAGGCAGGTGCCGTGCCTTGGAGGATCGGACTCCGTGTAGCAGGTGCGGCTTGGGGCTTTGACACCTAGAGCGGTGTTGCTGGTGTATGCCTCAATGTGCTGTGGACAATCATGTCTTGGAGGATGAGCCAGTGGGTAGAGTAGGGTCGATGCGGGTCCAATCCACTGCAAGCGGTGACTGCAGCAGCATCAATGACAACTTATGGGGTCATCCGACCAAAGCAAAGAAGCTGAGAGATAACGCAAACGATGACACGCAGGCCATATCGCTGTCGCCTAGGTCGGCTCGCCAGCTTCGAACCGCTTTGGCACGATTTGACAACGCCTTGACGAGCAACCCCCTCTTCAAAGATCCGACTTGTGACTTCCACTTAGGAGCAGGAGCAACGGTGGGCACCACGTTCGATGATATGCGACCGGAGACCCCTGCTCCCGTTTTCACAGCAGACGACTTGACCCTCAAGCAAAAAGTACACGCCGTCTTCGATGCCTCCAGCCCCGCCGAAGAGTGGTACGCGACCGTGGAGCACAGGCGGGTGTCCACCGGCATCTTCCTCCTATCATTCCTCATGATCGTCCTCAGCTGCACCACGTTCACCATCGAGTCACTGCCCGAGTTCTACAACCGTGGGCTGATTGAGTTCTATGTGATCGAGGCCGTGTGCATCGGGTGGTTCACAGTCGAGCTTTCGGTCCGATTCTTCACTTGTGGTACCAAGAGGGGGTTTCTGCGTGACCCCTTCAATTGGGTGGACATCATCAGTGTGGGGCCGTTCTACTTCGACCTGTTGTCTTCGATCTTTACATCGACGGGTGCCAAGGCCGACGGCCTCATAGTGTTACGCACTATTCGCTTGACGCGGGTCTTCCGGGTCTTTAAGCTGACGAAATACAGCGAGGGCATTCAAATGGTCGCCGCATGCGTGGCACGGTCCACCGACGCGCTCAGTTTGCTCATTTTCCTGTTGGCGATTGCCATGGTACGCACGCATTCTTTATTCTATTTTCTTTGAGTGAGAGAGGGTGTCAAGGGGGGGCCTTCACGTGGCGACACTGTTGACCCGCACCTTAGTTGAGTCGGTCGCCGATCCCCCAACCGCCAGCATCATGCACTTGATGCGACGCGGAACAAGTGCTGACAGCACCGCCCGGCAAAAAGAGGGCCACAAAAGTGGCAAATCGACCGGTCGGGGGGTGCTTAGCAGCCAATGGCCTGATGGCTGAGTGCACACGTAAGCAGAGCTGCATCCTCGTGTTGCAGCTGTGTTGTGTATAAGGCTTCGTGGGGGCCTGGTCAACCACCTCATCACAATAGGCGCAAACTTTCTCGAGTGATTGGACAGTCGGGATGCCGGGGGCGGGTCTCCACGAAGAAGAGAAAAGTAAAGCAAGACCTGCCCCCTGCGCCTGCTGTCTCCGGCTGCTTCGGCAGACGACACATACTACTGCTACTATTTTATTGAGTGGGATAAACACGCAGTCTTTTTCCCTCCGAGGGTGTATTGTCGCAAACGAATCCCCGTGCGCACGGTGCCCACGGCACACGGCACCAAGCATTGAGTTCTTTTAAGTACATGAACCACACCAAGCATCCATGCGGGGCATCAAGCTCGTGTAACAGCCAGCGCACGTATCAGGCTGCCACGCAAACCCACATCATCGCACACACACACACGATATCAGGTTACCACACAACGCCTCTCTGGTAGCTCCCGGTCCGCTGACCTCCGCGGTCTTTGAAATCCATGGCTATCTTTCCCAGTTGTCAGGTCGTCAGAGTGTGCAATGCAAGAATAGGAATCTCAAGCGAGCTTTAACTCTAATAATCCAATGCATCCAGAAAGCTCACCAAGGCTGCCTATTTTCTTCGGCTTGCTTTCCGGTCAAGAACAGTTAGCGCGTCACCTGGGGGGCGCTGCAGTACCGACACACCGTTGTTCCAACGTAAGCAGCCCACAAATGGCAGGTTCTCTTCGGATCCGGGATCTACTTTGCTGAGCAGCAAGCCGCCACGTGGGACGAAGCTAATCGTACGTGGATCCGCAAGCCCGAGTACGGTGGGGGCCTGCATCCGATAAAGTCAATACCGAACGGCTTCTGGTGGTGCCTTGGTATGCAGTTGCCTTCTTCGTCTTCAGAACCTGTACTCATTCGAACTTGAGTTGAAGTCAGCCTTCTTGGAAGACGCCTCAATCCAAGCACCCCTGCACGTTTCAGTGTTTCTTCGCGAAGATATGCTTTCACAAAGGGTGCGGTGAGACGCAAGATCTTCAAACAATAGACAGCACAGCACATGTTGAACAGAGCTCACCGAGCCCGGGGCAAGTTGGCGGGCGAAGAGACCTGCACTTGTACTGCGTGTGTTGCCAGTTCTTTAAGAAATGGGGGCCTGGATATCTCGACATCAATTTTACTTCTCCCGAACAACAAGGAAACTACAAATAAAACAGTCACCGTCACCAGCGTGGGCTACGGGGACATGTATCCTGTTACGTTCTGGGGCCACGTCGTCGGGACGATAACCATGCTCACCGGACTCCTGTATGCTTTTCTGTCATTTCAGCAACCATATTCACAGCACGGAACCTTGAGTATTATCCAAAATGTCGAAGTGTGTCATTTGCATGTTCAGTCTTTCACGTTTGATGTGGAGAAAAAAAGCGAACAAACGACCACACACAAAGAAATACTCTAAAAAAACAGAATCGTCGCCTTCCCGATCATTATTCTTGGGGCCAACTTTCAGGATGTGCAGCAGGAGTTCAAGGACGCGAAGCACCGGAAGCTTCGCCGCCGGAAGGACCTAGCGAAACAGAAGAGTAGCAGAAGAGGGCAGTCGGACGGTTCTGTGCTTCCAAGCAGCCCGCGAGGAGGACTGCACGAAGACGAAATCCCGTCGCCTCACAACCAGTCTCTCGCAACGACAGGCTCAAACAAGACGCTGACACTGCCTGCTGCGTTCACCGGACGTCTTTATATCCCGCCGCGCACCTTCGCTGTGGCCTCGCCTGGTCGCGAGCAGTCGGAGGAGTTTGAACCAACGAACCGAGATGTTCTCGATGCCGTATGGCGCCGTTTCGTTTTTTTTTTTGTCGACAAAATTGCAGGAAGCTTTGTTTTATGTCGTATAAGATTGTGTACAAGACGCAGAGTGAATACCCTCGTCGCTATTCCGAAATCATCTTAACTTTACAACTATAACACTCCAAAGTTATACTATCCGGGGGCGGCATATCGCATTGTGCACGTGTTGCAACACGATGTTGCAGTCCATTTCCCGAAAGCCACCGAAGACTTAAAAGCCTGGAGCTTCAAGTAAAGCCTCACACGTTATTTCGTTCCCACAGCACCACCACAGCCCCAGGGCTCCGAGTTGAGAAAGTGCCCGAAACCCGCGATACACGTGAGGCGACCAATGCATATGACAACAAGCGTCCACCACTTTTGCTTGCCATGGAGAAAGATGGAAGAAACACCCCCTGGATTCTACAAAATATGACGTGCCTGGAGTTTCTCTCTCGTCACGCGACGTGTTACACCTAAATAACTCGACAGGTGAAGGCTCTGCACCGCGACCTCGGTGCGCGGTTGCATATTGTGGAAGAAATCCTTTCGGAACGGCGCCCGCAGTCGGTCGCTAGTTAGTTAGCTCCATGCGCGCTTGCAAACGCTTCTTGCCGCGGTACTTGTAGAGCGCAAACATCATGTAATGCTTCCGAGAGAGCGCCCGCAAAGCATCTGCGGGAATTGTACCCACTCAAGACAAAATGCGCAAGGGAGTTCCTTGGAGAGAACAAAGTCTCTTCCTCATTCTTGTGTGGCTTGAGAGCGCAGTTGTGCCATAGTGACCATGTTGCTGGCACTCCCTCTACCGCTTCGGGGTTATTGTTTGGTCACACTGTACCACACATAGCATTCGATCTCTAAAAAAAAATGGTCCTTTTGAATGCCCGTTGAGCCGACACTGCCGCCCCCTTTTGCGGGAAGCTGGATTGCCCATCATGACAAGGCCTGATACACCCGTTTAAAAGGGATGTTCATCCGGACACAACATTGCACGCAGTTAGACTGGTACTTGTTTGATGCGGCTCCATCCTCAACTGGGGCCAGCTTGCAAGGCGGGGAGGATGCGCATAAAGCGCAATCGCAAGCTGGTGATCGCTTGCGATGGAACAAAACACCGCGTATCTCTGTTTCCTTACACTCCGCCTAGCCCTGATTCCTTGCTTCGGGACCAGTCAGCTGGTAGTTCCGCCTTTTCCGAGGTGCGAGCAACGGTCAAAGCAAGAAGAAAAGAAGGTATCTTCCGAGTTCCATTGTCTTGGCTCTGAGTCTTCTGGTGCTAGACGTGCGTCAGACGTGCTGTGGCTAATAGAAGTCTGCAGATGCAATGAAGGTTTCTCCGCTTCGGCTATGATAACACGTGGTCGTGTTGTTTCGTGATTCTGATTTACATGTGGTTTATGGTAGAATAGTTTCGGCCTCCTGCACAGCAGCCATTGAAGCGACGTCGGCAATGGATCCACCCGAACAGCACATATGCGCACATCAGGTTGCCCTCGAAGTGAGGGCCCGAAACTAAAAACTGGCCAACACGTAAACGTTGTGCAATGGGCATTCAGAAGCTGCGCAGCTCGATCGAAGACTGCGCGTCGCCGATATCTCTCCGAGCTCTGTCCGGGCAGACGGTAGGCGTTGACATCGGGTGCCTGTACCCGCTGGTGTCCATGAACGCCGCGTCGTTTTTTGCGGAGTCGCACCCCCACACGAAGTACATCGAGGCGGTCGTTTCGTGGTGCATTTCGAAGGAGCGGAAGTTTGGCATCCGGCTGGTCATCGTCTTCGACGGAGCGCCGCTGCCCGCCAAGGCAGCAGAGGATGCCCGGAGGCTGCGGGATCGCATCGCGAATCGTGCCAAAGGCGACGAGCTGATGAGGCACGGCGATCCCGCGGGCGCGCAAAAAAAGTACAGGGGCGCTTTCACCCTTGACTTCGATATCGCCAAGACGCTCGTGGAATCCCTCCGGGCCAACGGAATTGAGACCCTCACAGGTGTGCCCACGCGATTTGGTTAACTGGCACCTAATTCTTCAGAATGAAAACATAGACACAAAGACAGCTCAAAGCATCTGCAGAATAACACGAAAAGCGTCTAGACAAACCCCCATCACATCTTCGGCAGATTCTGAGCTCGTTGTGGGGTGTGTATCTACAAACAAGTTTATGCAGAAATGGGGCTTGAGCGAAGCTTGCTAATCATGTATAATTATTACCAGGCTATTACCACAGAGATCCTCAGCGGCTTCTCCGCACGCGTGAAATGCAACCCAACCCCACATCGTACCTAAAGTAGGGCTCAAAGCGTATCGGTGCTCACCGGAAAACTGCACCTTGCTACCGAGGGAGAGTTGGACGGAGATATGATCTCCGCTCAGTCAGTCACTTTGTTTGTATGGTTATTCCGTATACACGCCGGCAGCACCGTTCGAAGCCGATCCGCAGCTTGTTCATTTGGTGCGAATCGGCTACATCGACGCGCTTTTGACGACCGACACGGACCTCCTCGCGTACGAGTTGGAATGCCCAGTCATCCTCGACCTGAAGGGAGCCACCGGCACTGTGTACGACCTCACGCGCAGCCCCGAATACGACTGGACGGGCTTCACTTCGGACCTGCTCCTCGCCAACTTCATCCTCAACGGCTGCGACTTCCTGGCCACCAGCAGCGAGGTCACGTTCAAGACGACCCATCACTCGCTGCGGGAAGCCATGCGGGAAAACCCTGCGGATCCCGTCCACGGGTTGATTTCGCGCCGACGGTGCCGCTATGGGGCCGACGGCATTTCAGCGTACGAACGCATGTACTACCGAGCCTTCATCGCGTTCCGGCACGCCGTCGTGTTCGATCCCAAGTCAAATAAAGCACAGCATCTCACGCCGTTGGATAGGTCTTTACCCGAGCTTGCGGGCCTGCCTGAAAATGACATCAGCAGCATTGTAGGGCACCTGCCGAAGGACGCACGTTGGATCTGTCAAGCCGCCAGCATGCACCCTGAGTTCCACAGGCCGTTTGACGTCACGCAGCCGGTGTACCGGAACCTGAGCAGTTACCTCTCGAAGCGTGGATTCGGGCAGTCGCTGGCGAAGTTGAACGCGGAGCGGAGCGCGCAGCTGCGGAACCCGCTGCCGCCCGCGCCGATCTCGAAGAAGCTGACCGGCTTCGACGAGCCGGAGGTGGCGGCGGACGCCGACATCGCCGCGGGGCGCGCCGTGCTGCCCGCCAAAACCGTCGTCCGACCCGCCGCCGACGCGCAGCTGTACCAGCCGTATCCCGTCCAGCCCCACGCCGCCCGTGGCAGGGGAGGTGCGGGTGCCGGGGGGGGCGTCGCGTCCCTCGCAGCAAACGGCGGCCGAGGGGGGAAATCGCCGGTGCCGCTGGTCCCTCCAGGCGGCAGAGGAAGAGCCGTGGCGCAGAAGGGGAGAGGTCGAGGTTACACCGCTCCGCCGGCTCCCGCGCCAAGTGGGAAAGGTCGGGCAAGCGGAGGCAAGTCGCCGCTCGGTTTCGGAGCGGCAGTGTCGCATACCGGGCGGGGGGGTCGAGGAGGGCTCGGCGGGAAACCTGCTATGGCTTTCGGTCGAGCGACCCCGAGTCAGCAACCATACGGGGGGGTCCCCGCCCCGGGGAGGGGTAGAGGGCGAGGCAGAGGAATGGGTTCGTAGCCTACCATTTGGCGGGTTGTCTGCGCTGCAACCACACAAGGTTCGCCAATCGAGCATCGTATGGCTTTGCGGCCAGCCACTAGAGTGGGCTTCTTGAGGACGGGACTGGGGGTGGTGCCACCGAACGGTCGGCAACCGCTCCTGCCCACGCGCCCGCTGGCGCAGTGGCAGAAGACCTACTCAAGACAACGCCGGCCGCCAAGACCGCACACTGCAGCTGCTCATTTTTATCAGTGTTCTTCAACGTACGGACGGCCCTCGTCGCTGCCTTGCCTGCACGGCGAAACCTGCCGACAGAGTAGGGCTCTATTGCTGGGAGTTGGGGTTCCGCAGCTGCCTACGGGAATTGGGGTTCCGCAGAACAAAGCTGTTAACAGAGAATGACCCCATCGCACATTGAAAAAGGCTCGTTAGCTCGTGCCGCTCCATGACGATTGTTCGCGCCAGTTCCAGTAGAATAAAAGTATCCTCGATCACTCGAAGCAGCGTAGTACTGCAAACAAGCACAACCCGTCGAAAGACGATCGCGTCGTTTATTGCTTCGTTGTTTCTGCTTCACCTTTTCACGTGACACTTAACAACCTTAGCTGGCTGAGCGCACTCGGTGGCTGTTGGTGGCACGTCGCACCTTGTTTGTGGCACTGGGTATTGTAAAATAGTGCATGGCTCCATTCAACCAGGTGCAATACAGGCGAGAGCGATGTGAGTCGGCTTCGTCAGCCACGGAATGAATACCGTGAATCCCACGAAACACTATCCCATGCGGCAGCAAAAATCAGCCATCTCGATACAGGGAAAAGCGGCAATTCTAACGCTCGTAGTGGTGACGGGTTTAGGTTGTGGTTCTCGTTCATCTGAACCTGCAAGGTTGAAGAAATCTTCTGGCTCTGCACTTTTCGGGTCACTACTCTCACCACGACAAGCAGGACAGCATATACACAACAACAACATAGGAAACACGGAAAGAAACGGGACACCCAAACACACACACCCACACACGGAACACGCAGCGACTTATCGGCCGATACGAAACGAATCAGACCGGTTTAAGTAACAGCACAAAGAAAACACACCGCCCACAACAACAGAATTGGCAGTCCGAACGCGAAAGAAGAAGACGCTAGCGAAACCACTCACACAGCGGTTACGCTATCCACCCGTCCGAGACTCAGGGGGTGCAGTAAAGCAGTGAAATAAAAGAAATACAATTTGCGAAAAGAAAAGCAAGAATTAAAATAGAACATACCCCCGCCTTCTGAACTTCAAAAAACGCTGGAACCCATAAAAACGAGAATTCCCCTTTAAAAGCTCAGCCACCGATCCTCAATATGAGGCTTGCTACCACGGTGCTTCCTACCTTGTGAGCCCGTAGGTCGACAACGAACGGCGAGAAGCTTAGGGCACGGATCTTTTTCCAGTAAGCTGACCAGAATAACAACGACAATCTGATCCCGAAAGGAAAGCCAAAAAACAGCACATCGCAACATAAAGAATCTCACACAAAGCCACAGAACCCAGTGCGGCCTGATTGCCCACTTCGAAAGCAAACCCGAAAAAGGCATCAGGGAACAGCGAATCTGCATCGCCTTTCGAGTTCCTTCTTCTCGCTTTCTTCATCTTTTCTTTTATACAACAAACTACGCACTTCTCCTTCTTGCTTTTTGGGTTTTTTCTTTTAATTTGTGTGGCAAAAGGGCGGACAGAGCGGGCTTCTCATCGGCAGCACAAACCGGTTCTCTGTTGGACAGCCAAAGGGCACGGGCAGCGGTCTCCTTGCTTCAGCTTTCTTGTCTTGGCGAACGGAGGGTAAATCGTCAAAGGAAGCGACTTGGGCACGACAGTCCTTGTGCGGCAAGTGGTTGACCGATTCTGTCGTCTTAGTTCGACGAGGTCCACGATGTCTCCCGAGCACGCGGTGGCCACGGACAACGACGAGGCGCCCCGCGGGGCGAAAGACGCGGGGAAGGAGAACGGGAAGGCGCGGCAGCAGCAGCCGCCGCCGGAGCTGCTGGTGTGCTACCTGTGCGGGCGGCAGTTCGGGACGAAGAGCCTCGCGGTGCACGCCGGGCAGTGCCACTCGAAGAAGCTGTACGAGTGGACCAACTGCGACAAGAACTACCGCGGGAGCTTGCCGGTGGACCCCGTAGAGGCCGGCGTCCTCGTCGTGGAAGGCGGGAAGCACGCCCTGTCCCACCGCGTGCCCGCGCACGCGTCCGCCGCCGCAGATCGCGCCGCCTGGAACGCGAAGCAGCAGAAGAAGTTCGAAAACTCGCACCCGACCTGCCGCACGTGCAACCGCAAGTTCCGACCCGAGGTGCTCGCGTCCCACGCCGCGAAGTGCAAAGCCAAGCCGCGGCCCGTCGACACCGAAGAAGCCGAAGACGCGTACAGCACCTCCGGCGAGAGCTCGGCTGGGACACCCCCCGCCGTGTACAGGTCAACCGACAGCGGCGTCCTGCACCCCATCGTCGCGGGAGCCTCGCACAACGCCATCCGCAAGATGACCCTCTGCTCGGGCTCCGCCCGTGCCTGCCCGCGCTGCAACGCCGTCGAACACCGAAGCGACGTGCTGTTCTGCGGCGACTGCGGCTTCGCGCTGCGCAAGCCGGAGGCCGCCCCGCCGCCGCCGCCGCCGCCGCTGCCGGCGCTCTGCCCGCACTGCAACTTCCCCGCCAAGTTCGACGCAAACTTCTGCAAAATCTGCGGGCTCCCCGTCTACCCGCCGCCGGAGGCCCCTCCTCCTCCCCCGCCGCCGCCGCCGCTCGACCGCGCGTGCTGCCCGTCTTGCGCGGCGCCGCTGCCGACCAACGGCTCGGCCCGGTTCTGCGGCGAGTGCGGGCAGCCCCTCGTAGCGCAAGCGGCGCACCGCAAGTCGCTGCACTCGCGGGGGGGGCAGTCGGCTCCGCCGACGAGCCCTCCCCCGGGGGACGGCCGGGGCAACAGGCGGGGCGGGGCTGGCGAAGAGGCGCGCGGCGCCAGCGCGACGTCGGCGGCGCCCGCGGAAGCGGCCCCCGACGACAAAAAGCACGCAAACGGGAAAACGACGGCGGAGACGGGCAGCCAAGGAAAGCGACCGAGCAGAGAACGCGAAGCGAAGCGCGCGGAGGGCGACAGCAGAGGCGGGATCAGCCAAGGCGACTCGTTGTGCAGGTTTTCGTTCACGCGGGCGGGGTCCGGCGTCGCGGACGACATGGTCGAGTTCGACACCGACTCCGAAAACTCGTTCGAACGCACCCTCGCGCAGTTTGGGACTTTGTGCAACGGAAACGAGAAGGCAGCCGACTGGCAGCCGCACAGCGCGCACCGAGCCGCCTTCCCGTCGTACCTGCCGCAAGACGCGGTGCCCCTGCCCATGCTATCACCCACGACGGCTCCCACCCGAACGCCGACGTCGTCGACCGACTCGCAGCGGTCGGTCGCGTCGTCGTCCCGCTCGTCGAGCGCCGGCGGCGCGGGGCGGCGCACGTTTTCCGACGAGTTCCCGCCGAACCCGTCGAAAATCTACCCGCAGAGCTCGTCGTCGGCGAAGAACCGCCACAGGCCGAAGCCGGCCGAGCAGTCGCCGACCGCCGGCCAGAAAGAGAGCACCGCCGCGCCTTGGTTCGTGCAGAGCTGCGGCGGCGCTCCCCCTGGGGACACCGCCGGAGACGGGCAATGGGGGGCAGGCCAGCCCGAAACAGCCTCTGCGCCGGAGCAACAGGCGGCTGAACGCGAGTCCGACTCCGAAGAGGACGAAGAAGACGAAGAAAAGAGCCAGTTCGGCGATACCGACGGTGGCCAGCAGTCGTGGCTGGCCGTAGGACCTGGTGCAGTGGGAGACCCACCTCACATGGACGACGCACCGCGTGTTGACAGGCTCGAAGTCGAGATACATGATAGCTGTACCGCTGAGTTGAAGGAGGCAGACAAGGTGCCTGAGAGTGGGCCTTTTTGTGACGAAGGACATGGTTGGGGCAGTCGGGTCCAAGATGACGACGATGTGGAGAGAGACAACCACGGTACTACTCAGGGACGGAAAGAAAGCGCAGCATGGTCCGAGGAGACGAGTGTTGTCTCAGAAGAAGTTGCGGTTTGGTCTGAAGCGATGAAAGGCAGCCGCGGGTCTGTGTGCATGTCCGTGGGCGATGCTGCCGGAGCTGCTGCTCGTAGCGTGCAAGAAGACGTACTTGAGCACAGCGGTCATTCGGGGCGGTTGGTGGCCCAGAGTGCAGGTGAGAGCGTCGCCGGGCAAGGCGAAGCCCGGCCCCGCAAGAAGTCGCCAGCCGTCACCGTCGACACGCAGAAGGCCAACGAAATTGACGAGCTCCTGCTCGGCATTGCGAGAGAGGACGTCGATCCGCCAGAACCCGAACACCTGCCGCCCTCGTCTTGGCCACCGATGGAGCCCGTGCCCCCTGACATGCAACGCACCTGTGCAAGTAGCAAAGACGGCGACGCCCCCGGTACCAAAACACAGGTACTGCAGCCACGAGCGGAAAGTCCGTCGACGGGTCAGCAGGCTGCTGATTGTGAAGACAGAGTTGCTGGTGCTGGTGTGTCGGGGTTGTCGTGCTCGCCGAGGAGGTCGTTTCCGGACAAGTTGATGTTGTCCGTGTCGGTAGCAGAGCTGTTCGCCAGCCTGGGCGGTAGTCATCAGCAGCCGGCTGTCGCGGCGGCTGAAGTCGATGGCGGCGAAGCACCAGCAAGCCCCGACGGCGCCGGCAAGTGGGCCGTCACCAGCCCGCGGGGCTCGCCCTCCCTGCGCCAACTCGCGCAGCAGCCGGCACTGCCAACCATGGCAGAACAGCGCGAGCAGCACCATTTAGAGGAACAGCTCCAACAACAACCGCAACGGAGCCGAAAGCCGCAAAAGCAACATCAAGACCAACCACAGCAACAACAGCAACAGCAACCATCTCAGCAGCAGCAACGGCAGCATGAGCTTCTGTCGGGTGTTGAACAGGCGAACGAAGAGCCGGAAAAATTCGGTAGGTCGACAGAAGTATCCGTTGAACGCAGCACGACCGGCGAGTGCCACGAACACACTGCAGACATCAACGCAAAGATGACCCCGTCCATTCCACTAACCTCCGCAACACCACCTGCACTGTGCAGCAGCGAGCGCGAAGCATCGGATCCGCCTTCGCGAGTCTCCCCGCGTCGCAAACGCAGCGCGCCAGACCGAACCGACTCTTTCGAGCTTATGAACGCCGGCGCATTCCTGCCAGCAGCTCCTGCCTCTGAGCAGAACGCTCGCGACCCCCGTCGTTGCTCGCAGCACCCGGATAGCACGGCCTGCAACGACTACGGCAACGACGCCATCCACGACTTTTTGAAGGACGTCGCCGGAGGCGCCACCGACAGGACGGCTGACCGCCTCAAGTCTCGCGGGGCCCGCGAGAAACCCGACGATCAAGCCACCTCCCGAGACCACCAGACCGCGCCACTGGACGCCGACTCTGGGCAGGAGTGCGCAACACTACCGAATCCACGGGAGGATGCCGCACCTGCAGAACACCAGATCGCTCAGCCCGTGGCCAGCAGCCAGGTGCAAGCGGCAGCCCCGCGGCCCGACGAGTGCCAAAGCAGTGACGCAGACGGCAACCACCGACGCACGAGTGGCGCCTCGCGTCTTCAGGATCAGGGCCAAGGCTCCGAAGAACATTCAGCCGGGGTGTCTACAGCTCCCAAAGCAGGCAATGTTTTAAAGGCCGACGGATGTGAGGATGTAGCCATTGGACCTGGAAAGGATGCAGAGCTGCCAGCGCGAGTGTCCGAAGCTGGGCTGGAGGAACAAGAGCACCGCGCGGAGAACGAGGAAAGAGAAGCGTGCGGCGAGTGCGGGCGGCTGTTCGCGGTGGACCGAGTAGCGAAGCACGAGGAGATCTGCAAGAAAAGCGCCGCGAAGTCGCGGCAGCGCGCGGCGGTGCTGCAGGCGAAGCGCGGGTCGCGCCCCGCGGAGCAGCCGAAGGCCGGCGGCGGCGACGCCGACGGCGGCGCGGGCGAGCCGAAGCGCACCCCCCGCAAAAACGCGACCAGCTGGCGTCACCAGACCTCCGCCCTCCGAGAAGGCCTCCGCAACGGACGCAAGCCTGCAGCTACCCCCCCCAACCCCGCGAACGATGGCAACGCCAACAACAAGGCGGGGGTCGCGGTGAAGAAGGTTGACGACCGGGTGCCGTGCCCGTACTGTGGGCGCCGGTTTGCGGAGCGGTCCGCCCAGAGGCACATCCCAGTGTGTGCAGGGGTTGACGCTCGGCCGAGGAATGTGAACGCGGGGGACCCTGCCCTGGGGCCGAAGAGGCCGACCGACAAGGAGAGGCCTGCGCCTTCGCCTGCCGGAGATGCGAAGAAGGGGGCTGACCCGGCGCTGGGCGTCGAGGACCAGCAGTTCCAGGACCACCAACAGGTCCGCCGGCGGCTCATGCGCGAAGTCCTGCAGCAAGCCAACGAGAAGGTCCGCAACATCCGCAAGTCCCGCGAAGCGCCCGAGTCGGGGCCGTCGCGCGCGAACGCCGCGAAGGGCCACCAGAGCACCCCGGCGGAACGCGGCGGTACCATACGGTCCGACGCACCGTGGGCCCCGCGGGGCGCGAAGCCTCCTCCAAAAGCTGGGCATTTCGTGGACAGGTGGCGGCAGCAAGTCGAAGAGAGACGGACGCGCGCCCCTCCTGATGACGTACGGTGTTCAGCCTGCGGGTACGCCGCTATAAACGCGCAGAGTCTGGAGGCACATGCAAGGTCATGCGTCGCCGGCCGGCAAAAGGACTCGCTTACGGGATTGGCAGGCCGGGTTCGAGCCCTTGAAGCAAAGCTATCCCAGCAACAGGCGATCCCCGAGCCGTCCCCCGAAACTCTCGCCACCACAACCGACATTAAATCCGCTCTAGAACAAGCTAAGGCACGTGTCGCACTGCTCGAAACAAAGCTGCAAGCAAAGACGGCACAGCAGGATACCGCCGCTCCGCCGGCCTCCGCAAAGTGATGCACACATCTTCCAGTGCGTCGAAAGGAAACAGAATTAAACACAACCAAATCTATGATAAACCCGTCTCGCTCTGCAGCGAACGTGACATTCTTCCTTCTTATGATTTTGAAGTTCATTGCACAGCTCCGCAACAACGGAAGAAATGTTTCCAACTGATATAAGTATAAATTTGTTGCATTCGTGAGATTGTCAGGCCTTCGATGTAAGTAACCGCAGGGCACGCGTGCTCCACCCTAATCGCTTCAATGAAATACTGAAGCGGAGAAAAGAGAACGAATGCGATTCAAACTCAAAATATTACCTCCGGTCACTAGCGAACATGTAGGGGAGCGAAGAAAGAGAGTCATGAAGAAAGAGAGTCATGAAGAAAGAGAGTCATGAAGAAAGAGAGTCATGAACGCGGACTTCACTCCAGCGTACTTCTACGAAGAGCGGATGTCCCTTCTAGTAATCACAAGTAGTAAATGATGAGAGCACCCGTTGCGGAAGCCCCAACCCGCAACAAATTGCGCTGCTTCCTACTTCTTGTTCATCCAAGGCCGCTGTCACCAGTCAACGTCAGATGTTCGCGGTGACGTATGACGAGCATTGTTGTCGTAGTAAACGCCCCTTCGGCTTTTCCCGGGATTGACTGTGTCTAGCATTGACGTTCCGGACCACGCCGGCAGCAAGCAGCCTTCGCTGTTGGTGTTTTTTGCCCCACACCTGGAGACCAGGGTGGGGGCCTCAAATTGTGACTGCGCCAAGCCACGGCCAGAACACGCTTCATAGGGCACACCCCATGGCGCCTCGCGCTGTTTCACGTGCTTGTTCTTTTCTCCCCCTCAAGAGCTGGAGCTCAAATTTGTGACTGCAGTCACAATTCGCTGGAAATGATGTCCCTGCCCCTCACCCTTAAAAGCGCAATTAAGTCAGTCGTCTCAGATGATTTGGCTACCAGGCCAGTTTATGCTCTTCTAGCCAATCGCCAAGCATCCGCCTTCCCGAGCTTCAATGTTCATTCGAGAATTCTCGAAGACCGTAGTGGCCGAAGCTGCACTGCACCGTGATGTACGAATTGGGAAGTGCAGATTCTATCGAAACGTGCAAGTTGTTTCCGATCCGCGCCATACAACGCGCCCATCTGACCCTCTCGTGGCCGTTCTGACGAACTAATTCGCCACGGCAACTAGTCGACCAACTTGGGGTTCGTGTATTGCAAGGACGAAACACATCGCGCGCTAAAAAACACCACAATCTCCAAGCAACAAAACGAAGACCACCTTTTGTAGTAGTTGGGAACTTGACTGCGAGTTCGGGAGGAGAAGAGAGTTCCCGAAGCATCATTTCACTCACAGAGCGACTATCCATGCCCCGGCACGTACAAACAATTATCGTGCCATTTCTTTCTTCTAAAGGGAGATTCGGCCCCCGTGTGTATGATGCCTTGACGTCTGTTTAGTCCGGGTGCAGCCGACCTGAAAAGCGTGCGCTGCCAAACTCGCTCGATACCAAGCCTAGTCTGGTCGCTCCAGAGGGCGTGCTTCTGATCACGTCTGCCAGCACACATATCCCGGAGCAGGTTATCTGGTCCCCTAGCAGTTCAATTCAAGAAAAGCAGACACTTACCTCTGTCGAAACGGCCAGCACATGCGGACATGCCCAGGCATTGGCTGCGGAGACGAGGTCCTCCCAGTCAGACATGAAGGTTCAGAGACCATCCGAAAGCTAGTTTTTGAAATCATCAATGCGAAGTGTTGTCTCCGTGCTCACGAAACAGGCGGCCAACGTACCCTGTTCGCAGCTCGCCGGATGAAGAACGAAAGCAACTTCATCCGATAGAGAAACGTATTGCTCCGCAAAGTGACAACAACACCAAACTACCAACATCCTCCGAGCATGAAGACACTCGTGCATGTGCACACGAGAGGGATGAACAAACAAGCGGTGGGCGTGATTTCCGTTCCCAGCGCACACGCGCACCCAGCCGAATTCGCCGAATAGATAGCTAGAAAACTGGAACAAAGAATCCTGTCTACAACTCAGCTGCAGAGCAGCATGGTGTGCAGAAGGTCTCACCCAGGCTATTTCACGAGGAGCAGATGACATCACCCTCCTCTTGCGATGCGAAAGATCGCTATGAGGGTCCGTTTAAAGTTGGGGTTTGAGTGCGTGAGCCCTTCAAGAGAAGCGCCCATCACACTGTCCCAGCCATTTAGTCCGGATCTCTGGGTCGCGTCTCCTTCCGTTGGCGCACCCGGAGCGCCTCCTCTTCTTAAGTGCCCCAGAAAACGGAAACGTACATCTTCTGTTGAACTTTTACTCTGAAAAGTCAGAAGCAAGCAGAATAGCACCATTGATGCAGTGATGCGTGTGGCAGGCACTTTGAGCCTAGGAACACGTTGTAGTCTATTAGTAATAAACGAGAAAAAACAAAGGAAAACAAGCACTATGCAAAGTACAAGCACATCTGTTGTCGTTCGGGTCCGGATCCGTTATCTAATGAAAGGAGTCTTCCTCGCCTATTCTTTCATCGTTCTTCGTGTTGCGGTGAAGGCATGCAATGGATTGTAGCGAAGGCCGCACTCGGGGCAAAGATGTACAACTGCCCTTGCTGTGAACCATGTTGTCCTGTTTGTAGAGACTTTCCATGCCGAAAAAACGTTGAGCTCACACAGCCTGAAGCACTGTCCCTCGGCATAGTCAAGCCACGAAGGCAGCATGCAGCACGACAGTCGGGCTTTGCCGCTCTTTATAGTTATAGTGGCAACAATTGCTCTACTGTGCAGGTTAAAAATACGTGTTGGCAGCGTGCTTTGGTGGTTGTTCAGAATTAGACAGAGTACAGGGTTCCCACCTCGTTCCCTCCCCCCTCCCCTCCCCCCTTTTCGCGGTCATGTCGTGCAGTTTTGAGTTTCTGGGCGTCACCGGACAGGTGCTCACGCCGGCTGAAGAAAACGCCCTGTACTGCTCCCTCACGCTGCTCAGCGATGAGCACCAGCGGAGCATGCAGTTTTGGGGCAAGGTAACCGGAATGGAGCGCGACTATTTGATTGTGCAAGGCATGGGTCCCGACGCCTTGAGCGAACCGGTTTCATTGTTCAGTCTGGACAGCGGGAATACGTGGCACTTGATGCCGTATGTGACGGAGGACGACATCCTGACTTGCAAAGAAATCCGCGGCCCGTACAACGGAGACGCCGGGTATGGCTACACCGTCGGAGACATCGACGTGAAGGAGGCCACGAGATTGGCTTGTTTCTTGAAGGACTGTGACTACCATTGTGCCGTGGCGCCTCGGGGGGCGTTTGTACTCGACGAATCAGGCAGCGTGCGCGCGAATGACGCGTTTTCGGGTGTGTCAATCGAAAAAGCGGGCCGTCTGACGTCGTATCTGCACAAGCGAAAGCCGGAGTCCACCAACCTGCTCATCAAAGAGTTTACGGACGGAAGCGTGGACTGTATGCCTTCCATCAACACGGACATCCCAAAAGGCGTTTGGCGAATGCGTTATGACTCTTTGCTGTCCGTTGTTGTGGGCACGTCTCTGTACTACCAGGGTGCCGTATTCTATCACAAGCCGGAGTCGCCTGTCCATGGGTACTACTACTTTGGCGATGCGCAGCCGAACCACGATTTGGCAGCCATGCTATGAAACCGGCGTCTAATCCAAGGTGATGATACCAGGGCACGTCTGAGAACGAAGGCCAGGTCAACCTGCCGTGCCCAGATCTGCCCTGCTGCCCATCCGCGCGTTTGACCTTGGTTCTTTGTTGCTGCCAACAGGATTATTGTGCATACTGCCCGTAGGGAACCGATGGTGACTCTGCGTGTAGGGAAGGTGATACTTCTGGCGGAGAATGAATTAGTGACCTCTTGCTGAGAGGTCCAGTCTGCGATCATGTAGTCGTGTGACACTGTTGCATACAGTGTGACACTGTTGCATACAGTGTGACACTGTTGCATACAGTGTGACACTGTTGCATACAGTGTGACACTGTTGCATACAGTGTGACACTGTTGCATACAGTGTGACACTGTTGCATACAGTGTGACACTGTTGCATACAGTGTGACACTGTTGCATACAGTGTGACACTGTTGCATACACATGACAGGCAGCGGGCGACGACAGGAATTCAATCGACCGTTTAAGTTAAGTTGCGCATCTACCCCAAAAGTTGAGCTCGCCCGAACGGGAATGCGGCTTTGCTTGTCTTTCCAGAAGCGGATCCGCTTCACGCCGGGAAGCTGTCCAGCTCCGAGCGAATCCGCACTTCTTGGGTGTGACAGTTCGTTTCAGAGGCACTAAGTTTCGATACCAGGCGATCCTGTAGCTTGGGTTAGCGGTGCGCCCTGTTCGCTCGAGCCTTGGGGAACGAGGGCGGTGAGGTCTCTCGAGTATTCATTCTTTCCTTGTTCTTCTTTTCAGCTTAGCTGTGAATAGCCGTCTGTTCGAGTACTCACTTCGCATTCTTTTATTTTACGCTCACTCTCTGCGTTTGCCCCGCTTCTTGATGGAGGCAAGCATGGTCGGCATGTTCGTCACACGCGACTTCTGTCCTTTGGGAACCAAAGAAGTTTCTGTCATGCTCAACAGGGATGCAGTGAAGTATGCGTAGCTCATCGCTGTATCTGCAGGTCCCAGGCTGTTGAGATGTTATGTCGCGAGACGCTGAACAAGCAACACCAAGCCAGCCGGCATGAAGCAGATAGTAGGTCAAGCGGTGGTGAGAATGACACACTCCGAAAGGAAGGAGGCTCTGTAGCGTCAAAACACACTTGGCGAACAGGAACCAGATTCTGAAAGCGACTTTGGAGTTTAGGCATCCAGTGAATAGCAAGATCGAAGCCGGATAGTCTGCATGAACGAGCGTGAGCATCACCGGGACAGTGAGCATGCGTATCTGTTTCACCAACGAGCAATTCGGCCTTGCTCCGAAATCCACGTGGGCATGGAAACCTATATATGTGACCTTGGAGCATTGTCTATCAGATCTAGTGGTTTTCAATCCCCCCCCACGCAGGATCCCCTTTACCCGTTGGACAAAAAAGCGAAGATGAGCAGCGTGAAGCAGATTGCGAGGGCGGTGCGGGCCGCAGGTCGCGCGGCAGCGCAGGCGACGCACGCTGAGAGGAATGAAGCCCTGCGTGTGATGTCAGAAGCACTCTCGGCGAACAGAGGCAGAATTGAGGAAGCAAACAAGCTCGACATTGAGAAGTCGAAATCTGACCCCGAAGTCGGGGAGGCGATGCTTGCCCGTCTCGCGTTCAATGGTAACAAGATCGAAGCCGGGATCGCCGGCCTGAACGACTTGCAGAAGCTGGCGGACCCCATCGGCAGCGTGCAGCTCCACCGCGAGCTGTCGCCAGGACTCGAATTGAAGCGGATCACCGTTCCGCTCGGTGTGCTCGGAATCATCTTCGAGGCAAGGCCGGACGCTGCCGTCCAAATCGGGTCTCTTGCCGTAAAATCCGGCAACGGTGTCCTGCTCAAGTGCGGGCGCGAAGCCGTCGGCACCTGCACAGAGATTGTCGACGTCTTCAAAACCGCTTTGAAGAATTCTCCAATCTCGCCGGACGCCATCGCCTTGTTGGTCAACCGTGAACAGACTGCGGAAATGTTGACGTGCCACGATGACATCGACCTTATCATCCCGAGAGGGTCCAACTCCTTCGTTCAGTACGTCCAAAAAAGCACGACTATCCCTGTGCTGGGTCACGCCGACGGTATTTGCCACGTCTACGTTGACGCGAAGGCGGACTTGACCAAGGCGCTCGACATCTGCATCGACTCGAAGACGCAGTACCCGTCTGCGTGCAACAGCATGGAAACTCTGCTGGTCCACGAGAGCGTGGCAGCCGAATTCCTGCCGAAGTTCTTCTCATCCGCGAAAGAGTTGGGCGTAGTCATGCACGGCTGTGACAAGACGATGCAAATCGCGTCGACGGCAGGGGCTGAGGTACTGCCCGTCGAAACGTTTAAAATCGAGTTCTGTGCCCTCGAGTGCAACATCAAAGTGGTGTCAAGCACACAGGAAGCTATCAACCACGTCAACGAGTTCGGATCAAAACACACCGATTGCATCGTTTCGGAGGACAACTCAGCGGCACATGCTTTCCAAGCCTCCGTATCGTCGGCGGGCGCCTTCCACAACTGCTCTACCCGCTTCGCAGACGGGTTCCGATACGGCTTCGGCGCTGAAGTCGGCGTCTCGACGTCGACCATGCCCCCGCGTGGACCAGTCGGCCTTGAAGGCATCGTCACGTACAAGTACTTCATCTCCAGCACCAGCTCCCACACGGTATGCCTTTGCTTCCCAAGGGCAACCTCACCATAATATATTATGTGTTTCCCCCTACGATCTGTTTCTTCCGCGATTGCCCGTAAAAGAAGCGGGGGTTTGACCTTACCGTGAAACCCATTTCAAAACAACAACCGCACACACAGGTTTCTGAGTTCAGCTCCGGCGCCAAAGCGTTCACTCACAGGGATCTCATCTAGGTCTCGGCTCTTTTCTATGGCGAGCCAGTCCGTGTGCGTGTGATCTTCCGAGGGCCCATTTCGCTGGGAGATGACTTGTATACGCATCTAACCCAACTCCCTGTGATTCGCCTTTCGCACTGCTTTTCTACGCCTACTTTCAGGGCACTTCAGTAGCCGCGACTCACTCCCTCCCATTTTCTTTTTTCCCTTCTCGCTCAGCAGAGCTCTTCAGGACCTCGGTTTTGATTCCCAGATTTGTGCATCGCAGCGTGGCACAAACTGTAGAATCAGTACGGAAAGACAGAAGCAGGGTGATCAACCGGAGCTTCGAAGGCGCAGGTCAACTCAACGAGTCTGAATCTTCGTTCTTTCTTTCTTCCAAGCAGCGCTTTTTTAATTATCTGAACCTCGATGCAGTTTGAATCAGGTTTCTCCTCCCTCTATTTCCTTCCTGCCGCTCGCAACGCGACTGCTGTTGCTCCTTGAGCGGAGCACGACGTTTCAATATGCTCCTAGGATTGAAGTACTCAGCCACCAATAGTGCCAGGACGCATGAAACGGTTGCGTGTACGATGCAAGCGACGTAGACGGTCATGCCACAAGCCTCTTCCCCTCCCCCATCCCACCCAGGGCTCAGCTTTTCTTCCTCCGATAGGCGAACAAGATCAGTTTCCAGAATATCAAACTTGCTGTTTTTTTATTTCATTCATGTTTTGTTTGTCGCAAAAAAGAAGGGCCAACGATGTCGCTAAGGAGAATGAAATGAAAATTGAACGTAGTGAAATCTGCGAACCCGAAAAAGCCTTAGACGAAACGGAACGACGGTGTTTGCTTCCTGTGGGTTTCTGCACGTTTCCTAGTGCCCACCTGCCGAGGAAGGTGAGGAGGCTGGTATCCAAGGGTGGTATGTTCTTGCGACGCCTTGTCTCCGAGAGACAAAAAGCAAGCGTTGTGCGCGAGTTACGCTGCAACGGTTGGTTAAACCTGCCGGTGCTACGTGTTTCTCTTGACTAGCCGACAAAGCTAGCGTGTCGAGCTCCGGTTGCGCCCGAGGCACTGCTTTAGAACAAAGACCCTCGAAGCACAGAACATACGATGAGCCCGGGAAACAAGCCTACCATGCATTCATGCTTTTTCTGACAATTTTCGTTTTCGAGGCTTCTTCGTGATCATACAGGGCCAAAGAAATGGATGCGCGCGAAGGCTCTGTCCCATATCAGACCTTCGTGACCTTCGTTGCTAGCCCCCGTTGGTCACCCGCCTGCAGCAGAACGAAATGGCGAACATCAGCGCGTGTGCCGAAAATCAGAGACAGATCAGAGCCAGCCCTGTAAGAAAACAAAGGAGACAGGGGTCTGCATGACCTGCAAATCTTCCTTGTTACTTCTTTTTTTCTTCTGTTTCGTTTAAACTCCCTTCCCATCGGTTTGCCAGCATGATTGCATTGCGCAGCGTCCGTTTACATTCGTTCGATCTCTCCATTTGCTGTAGCATCCGGTGAGCTCAGGTTGGCGTCACCATGGCAGTGCCCAAACGAAGGCTTTGAATCGGTCCAGCCGCACAAAGCGCGATCTTTTTACGGGAAGCTAGTGGTTTTCTCCATGGGGTTCGTGACCTGAGCAACAGACTGACTGTTTGTGGCCCCTGAGCAACAGACCGACGGTTTGTGACCCCTGAGCAACAGACCGACTCTCTTAGGATGCCGACAGCCAAGTTGGAAAAGCGCCACCCTTTCGGACAGCTTGGGAACAAAGAGCGGCACGGCTTGTAGCGGTTTCAATTTAAAACTATTGTGCAATGAGGTCTGGTCCTAGACTTGGTGGCGCGGGCGGGTGCGGGTTTGGCAACGATGGCGAGCAGGCGTATGCTGGTTGGAGCACTGTGTGCTGCGCTCGTACTGCTTGGAACTTCGCAGATGTCATTGATCAACAGCATCACGTCGCTTCCGGAACCGGCGGTGCCCGAACAGATCGTGAAGCTGCCCAGTTCGTGGAACGTGACGGCAAGCATCCCGAAGAAGATCCACCAGTGCTGGAAGACGGCGGACCTACCTCCGTGGGCTGCGTCCGCGGGATGGCAGGGCAGCCCAGGGTTCGAGTATAAACTGTGGACAGACGAAACGATGCTCCGGTTTGTCACGGATTACTATCCTCAATTTCTGCCGCTGTACAACGCATCGCGCCCTGTGGAGCGTGCTGACTTTTTCAGATACCTCATCCTCTTTGATCAGGGCGGTTACTACAGCGACTTGGACGTCACGTTGGTGGTGGCATTGAACGAGTGGTCCGGTCGTCATCCTGGGGCTAAGGTCTTCGTCGGACTCGAAAGGGCACCAACCGGTCGCAACTGGAATAGGTGGTTTGCGCGGCGGTTTCAGATCGTGCAGTGGACCTTGGCTTCTGTGCCTGGCCACCCGATTTTTCACCGCGTCTTGATGCTCATTTGGCAGCGGTGGAAGCAACACGGATCCCGCTTGTACGGCAACCTGTCCGCCAACGTGATGGATACTACAGGGCCGGGTATCTGGTCGGACGCAGTCTCCGATGTTCTGCGCCAGCGCGGTATTATATTAGGCCCATCGCCGTTGAATGCGTCGTTTGTCACACAAAACGGTGTTCGGGAAGGGGAGATTGTCTTGTTGCCCCAGTTGGGGTTCGGCCGCACAGGAAACGACGTCTTCTCCAGTAGTACGCTCGTGCAACATGAATTCCAAGGGTCGTGGAAAGGGGTAGCAGACTTTATGCCGCCGAAGGGCTTCTATGATTCGGACACAAAGGGCGGGTGGGAGAACCCCTTGGCTGAACCCGGCAACACTACTATTCAGGATTGTGGAGACCGGTGTCTCGACTTTGTCGGCTGCAAGGCTTACGAAGTCCGCCACGCCAAGGTAGGGCCGTGCTTTTTGTACGGCGACTTGTCCACACGATTTACGCCTCGTCCGACTAGCAACACTCTGATTCACAGGGGGCTTACCCACGATGCCTACACACGCTGGGAACACCGTGGTTTCAAAGAGTACGACGGCTTACATGGTGTGCTTATGGCCTGTGAGTCGGAGTGCGAGTCAGATCATTTGTGCAAGGCATATGGAACGAGCTCCACGGGAGGATGCACCATTTATCACGAAGCGATGACGGAGGAGACGGTGCCAGCGAATACGCTAGTCATGGAAAAAGACTTCCCAGGCGTGCCAGGCTACGTCCGACGGCGAATTGGAGGTTACTGGGCCAATCCTGGCGTTGTGAAGATAGCTGCCAACCCGGCTGAGTGCTCTTTGTTCTGCGATAGCGACCCAGCTTGCATCGCGTTCGAAGTCCACACGGACGACCATCACTGTTACACGTTTCAAGAACTTGAGTACCCTTTCTCCCCGTACTGGTTTTGCAAAGCTTACCTCAAGCTCAAGCCTGCGCAGAAAGAAGGAAGGTGACAACTCCACGATGTTTCTTCTTGTGTGAGTTTGATGTGCCAAATCAGACCTCACCAACCTCTCGTTGCGTTAGTGGTTTGTCCTATGTTTGAGGTGTGACAGGACTACTGTGGCAGTTTCCATGTTTGTACCTTCCTCGACCACTACAGTCGGGGAACTGGGAAGACACGTTCCCCCTCCGGCGTGTGCGTGTGGGTTTCCTCCACCGGGTCACTGCCGAAGCATCTTTTCCCCTAACTGGCATGGGGAGGTGGCACCACCCAACCCTTTTTTCGGCAAAACAAGGGGTTAGCTTCACTGAGCGTGCATTCACCAATGCAAGACGTTAAGTTTCGCTCAAATATGCAGCAAATGGCCGCCAGTATCTGTACATAGATAGAGATATGGACGGCGCGTGATTCGTCAAGACAGCCGTACGGCTCGTGAAGAAAATGTCAAACACTGTCGAGGTGACCGGAGTTAGTGTGGCATGGACAGCCGTCTAGAGAGTTGTCATATCCACCTTTTGTGAGAGGGATTCTGCGCGACATCCGAGCTATGCCCGCCAGTCACCTTGACACTTATCCTCTCTTGCGCACACTACAGCGTAACCTCCGGCGTTCCATTGCTTTTTCTTTGAAGAATCATCATGCCGCCATTGACCGTTACGCTCTTGGCCTGCCTTGAGCGACTCTCTCTGCTTCTCTCTGAAGATGCTTGAAATACTCAAGTCCCTCTGTCGCCTGAGAATCCCTGGCCTCAAGAAATGACTCATGTGTATAATCATCAAATCTATCCCCAGTGTTAGAGTCGCCCCCGTTTAGTGATTTACAGTTGGAGATGCAAAGCACGGGAACAGAGGTCCTCTGAACGGATGAGGTTCCCAACAAATTCTGATGCTGAACCAGCCTGCAATAGGCTGCTCTACGAAAAGCAGTTTTGTGAGAGTACTCAACAGGGCCCACGTTCACTCCGTGTCAGTGTTGCCTTTCCGCACGCAGTGGCAGAGTGACGGATCTACGAGTCTATGATTCTCCTTTACCGCGAGTGCTGTTTGAATGCCCGCTCAAGGAGCCGAAGCTTACACTTGATACCAAGCACTCTACTTATGGAAAATAGCGAACACAACAGTGACCGATTCAAAGGAAACCGTCAGGCAAATGAGTTCTTAACTGATTTAGCGAACCAACATATCGACCTGAGGACGAAGCATGCAGGTCAGCGTTAGTCAGCGCTGTGCCCTGCGCGCCGCTTCGTTTGCGCGATGCCGGTATTGTACATTGAAGCAGGTGGTCACAACGCCAGAACGGCTTCAAGATGCCAGGGAAGCCTCTGCAAAGCTGATTGAGAAGATGCGGAGCACCGCGACGAATCCTTTGAGCGCCGAAACTACCAGCGGAACGAAAACAGCAAGCACCACAAAGGATAGCCAAAAGCCATGTGCCCCCAGCGGAGAAGTTAATTCGATGGAGAAGCTATCTGATGGTGTCCCCTCCGCAGCCTGCGAGAAGGGTGAAAAAGAACCATGTTCTGCTATAGAAACGACGCCCGAAAATGAGCCCGAGCATTTCAGAATGGACGAGAGCGAAACGTCGGGCATGGGATCCGCAGAAGCAGCGATCCGAGAAGCGTTAGGCGGCCAGAACAAGCGAGATGGGAAGCACCTACTGAAGCACATGTTCAGCTCCTCTGCATCGCGAGGCAACTTTGGGACTCTTGGAATTCGGGGTCGTGAAACTCCTTCCGGTACGTCTGTTCACTTTGCCTGACAGCAACATCGAGCAACAAGCTGCTCCAACATGAAGTCGAATGAGCTGACTTGGGCTGTTCTTTAAGCTGATCTTTCTTCTCTATCTGATAGCGCTACGTCCACACAGGCATGCCTAACGAATACGTTATGCACCTATTGAAGGATCTTTTGAAGCGACTCGATGGCGGTGAACTAGAGGTTTGTCAATTGCGTTCGCAAAATAGAGTACTCTCAGGCACTTTTGTCCTCGACCGATCCAGATCTGAGAAAATTAGCAGATGACCGGCAAATATGAAACGCTTGTACAAGGTGAAGAAGGTATTGAGGAATAGCTAATTTGTCAGATTTTCCTGAACCCAGTCTGGTTGAAATGACACACCTGGTTGATCCTGCTAGTATTCGTCACTATCCCGGTTACCAGGCAACTAAACCCCTCGCTCCCGTAAAACAGGGGCCTACGCGAATGATTATGAGCAAACAGCTCAAGCTGACGGAGGACTGCAAGCAACAGCTTCTCGATAAACTGGCCATCTGGGTACCGACAGGGTGGGTTGTGGTGTGCGACCACGTCACACTCGACTATACGAGGCACCGCTCGAGGCGGCGAGCCCGCTTGACGAAGTTGAAGGAGTTGCTCATCGCAGGTACCGGCACGCCGGCCACGGTGCGGGCCACGCACATCGGATGGAGCCGCACCAGCCTCGGAGTCAAGGTTTCCGGTGCTGAACGTACCGACGGCCAGACTCCACACATTACCATCGCTGTCGCGAAGAAAGGCCTAGCCAAATCGACCAACTATGTCACTAACTGGATGCCGCTACCGCAAAGCTGGGAGACGTTAGACATCCATTGTCGGTCACACATCAGCATGGTTCCCGTGACCCGCAAGCGTTCTGAACAGTGTTTGCTCCCTAGCACTACCGACGTTTGTCAGCAGACACAGCGGTCTTTCAACATCTGTTCTCGATGACCACCCAAGCTTGCAGCTTCCTGAGGTGGAGTGTTCCCTTGGTATTCAACGTAAACATGCCGGTTTGTCACAGTGCAAGACCAATAGTGGGGTAGATTGTTACCACCGAGATAGATCGAGCTGCTTCCCTGATACCCGAATTGCGCTGAGTCGTTGGCTTGCTACTTCCCTCCTCTCTTCATTTGATGCGGGTATCTTTGAAAAGGGCGGCAGTCACATACTTGCTCGGTTCAACGACGCACCACCGTGCGCTTCGAACCCTGTCGTTAGTATGGCACTTCAACTTAGAAATTGTAGAGACTCAGCGGCATTGGCTGCTAAATTGGTTTGCCACGTCTATGCTGAGATTCCAGCAACTGGCAATATCCACTCTAGTTTCCGTCATGCCTCAGGTTGAAAAGAAAAGTGGAGTGGGAGGGGTGCAGTGAGGAAAGTGGATCATTCGACGCAGCGATGATGTACGTGCGATGCAAACGAGAGACCAGGTGTGCTACGCAGAAAAGAACTCTCTCTGCGCAGAGTTTACTCGGAAGCACATCGGATTTTCAAAAGCCGACAAAAGTGGCAGTGCAGTATTGAACTGTTTAGCAGACCGATACAGACGCAGCGACACATACACACACAGCACATGGTTTATCCACTGCGAGAGCACGGACCTCGTCAGCTACGTTGTCGGTGAAATTGGACGAATAGAGAATAAGGATCGTATGTCACTACTCCTCTCTACCCGCTTGGTTCCAGACGAGTACACCGCAATTCGCATGTCTCTTGCTAAGTAGTCGACCCGTGTGGGGTTGAATCAGTAACTCTTCCGGAAGACAGGATAAACCTTCCAGTTGGTGAGAATAGATTCCTCCCACTAAGGACCCACAACGCGCTCACAAAGCACTACGAACCCGCAAATGACCTTCCGGATCATTGTCAGAGACTGCGGCTTCTTCCAACAAGTGGCAACACTGTTTCAAGTCTAAAACACAAGGGAAGATCAGTGCCTTTTCTTAGCTTTCGCCAGCTTAGCTCAACGATCATCGGGTATGGAACAAATATTTCACAGCATCCGACATTCGGTTACTCCGTGAAGACCGCGTCGTTCTCGTGCCCGATTTACAACTTCGTGCGCAGCAAGTGCAGAACGCGAACCTGATTTTCGTGGTATACCGAACAGGAGGCACTGACGAATGGGAACCGATAGAAGTTAAGCAGCCTGTGTACACAAGCTGAGGTCCTCTTCACTCGTGTCAATCGGCTGACGTTCACGTGCCGAACGCTTTGGCGATCGAGCGTTCCTGCGGCGTATGCCTTGCCGCGTTGAGCCACACTCATTTACGAGCAACACGCCGTGCAGAATGTTTCAGCGCCATAGGCCTTGATTCAAATACGATCATATTCAACCAAT
The DNA here is from genome assembly GCA_030068145.1 of Diplonema papillatum. Classification (NCBI taxonomy): domain Eukaryota; phylum Euglenozoa; class Diplonemea; order Diplonemida; family Diplonemidae; genus Diplonema; species Diplonema papillatum. The sequence continues at coordinate 56,190 of JAPJBO010000470.1, read as the reverse complement.
GAACTCATCTGCCGAAGATCACTCCAAGACTTTAAAATACCGGAGTCTCAGGCGCAGTCTATTTTGACAATGTTCTAGTGGTCATACGTTCTCGTATCGGTCGGTCGGCAAGGCCAACTCTTATTTCAGCAATTGAGAGCCCTTGCTCTGAGGATCGCTCTTCGTGCTGGTAGCCAAGGCGGCTTGAAACCCCTTGAGTACGACTTTCAAAGCAAGGGGGGATCCCTTTCCTTCGTAACCTGTTCCCCCTTCTGTTAGATTTTCGTTTCCGGGCTGCTCAGCCAGCCGCACCAACAGCCAAACTAATAGAAGGGCATGCGTCAACTCTGCTGAGGCTGCCAATTTTCTTTTTCCTTTGATTCCTTCCTGCGTTGATTTACCATATTTTGGGGCTTTCGCAATTTCGGACTGCCGACAGCTTGAAGAAATTGTGAGGCCAGATAAAGTAAGGGTAGGCGGGTTTTTTTTTTTGGCCCATGTCCGCGCGCGCGTAAATTTTTGGGAACCCCCGGAAAAAAAAAACTTTTGCCAAAAAAAAACTTTTGGGATCTGTGCATTGGAACCGGTCGTGAGAGCGACTGCAGGCGTAGTCACGAGCGTGTCCGGCTCGCGAAAAGTCGAAAACCTGTTCATCACACCGATACTTCACGGCGATGCAAATCGCGTAGACTTTGTTTACCTCAGTGTGTATTGACTTTGAAGCTGACTATGCCCGGTGCTGGGTTGGTGCGCTGGGCAAGCAATATCGTGCTACTTTGACGTTGGTGTCAATCTATTTGCGTAGCTCCTGCTGGACGCAGTCGAAGCACGCGGGATACAAGCACAGCCTCAGCCTCGAAAGTGTGCGCGGTTTTACCGGCAAGGCATGTCGGGAGGTTTTGCCACTGTGGTGCGATTATCACACAGAACCAGTCCGGGGCAGTGCACGCGTCTATGCCTTCCGACGCCTCAAGCAGCTACTAGTATCTGAGACTCGACTGAGGAGGCATGAAAAGGACGCGGGGCAAGCGATGCGTTCACGGTGCTTGCGACTTAGTGCACTTGACCGGCGGCAATGCCTTGTGCCGCGGTATATTTGCGAAGAAAACGGCACTCGTCGCCTGACAGTCTAGACCGCACATCCCTGAGCATAACTGCCTTCGTTGCACACGGCGTCTAACCAATTGCCGTGTGCTAGAAGCACCTGCCCTCCGTGCGGATGTCGAGACATCAATGGTCTCTTTCGATGTGGGTGAGGTACATCTTGTGAGGCGCCGTTTGCTACGCATCAGAAGGTGGCCACTGGCTAAAGCTTGCTGACAGGAGGGTCGGCAGAGTACCGACAAACTCCGTTTACACCAAGCAGGGCATCTTTTTTTTTTGTGTACTCGGGTAATATTGACAAAGCCACTACACCCGAAGTGACGGTGTCGACGTCCGCCTTTGGGGGTTTCAACAGCAGACCGCCGCAGAAGCCGCGAGAGCAACCATCCTTGCACAAGGTGGAGGAAAGCAGAAGTTGAAGTTCACCATACTATCTGCGGGTAGCTGGCGCTTATTCTCGCCGATGGAAATGCCACCGACCAGCCGTCAGTAGGCTCTCGCACGGTGGTTCGGTAGGACCGTGACATCGCAATGGGGCATGTCAGAAGAGAGATAAGAGATTGACGGACACCCGCGCAATCGACAGTCCTCTGGGTCACTGCTTTATTGTTCGCAGCGTACCCAGCGAACCGCGATCTCGAGTTCAAACCCGAGTGTTTTTTCTCCTGTGGCATCGTCTATCATCTGCAGCCTCCGACTATGGAAGGTTTTGTCGAAACGCACCCCGCGCGGCGTTCAGGACTGTTGAACTCTAGACTGCCACCGCAACCCCTCGGACACATCAAGTTCATCTTCACACTCACCTTTGAGCTCATCGTCCAGAAATTCTACCAACAACGGGCACAAAAGTGCCAACAGCGGACTGGCCAGTAGTATAGCCGGCACATATGGTGTGACATCCAGTAGCAGAAAGTCTTGTGGCAAAAGTTTTTTTTTTCTGAAAACATAGATGGCCGGTTGATAACGTTATATAACGTTATATAACGTTATAACGGTGATAACGTTATATAACGTTATATAACGTTATATAACGGTCGAAAACGCAAAATAACGGAAAAAATAACGCAAATAACGGTTTTTAGAATTTTTCCGATTTTGGCCATGTTTCCAGATTTTTGTCATTTTTTCCTCATTTTGGTCCATTTCGGCCATTTTTTCCGATTTTGGCCATTTTTGCCAGATTTTGGTCAATCTTAGCCAATTTTTCCAGACTTTTGCCGATTTTTTCAGGTTTTGGCCATTTTGCCGATTTTTTCCAGATTTCGGCAATTTTTGCCGATTTTTCCAGATTTCGGCCATTTTTGCCGATTTTTCAAGATTTTGGACAATTTTGAGATTTTGGCCACTCTGGCCGATTTATCCAGATCAGTCAATTTCGGCCATTTTTTCCGATTTTTCCAGATTTCCCGATTTTCCAGATTTTGGTCAATTTCGGCCATTTTTGCCAATTTTTCCAGACTTTTGCCGATTTTTGGATCCCGGTCACAAAAACTGTTCGGAAACAAACCCTGGTCCGAAAAGAATTCGTAGTAACCGGTCCTCAGGGGTCCGTATAGCCCCTCCCCAGAGCTTTTTCTCTTTTACTTATTTTCTTGCGGACTTCCACCCAAGCGCGACAAACGCGATCCTTCCGGATTCACATGACTCTTTCACTGTGCGATGTTGTTCTTGGGATGTGGATGTCTGCAGTTTTGGGTTTCCGGCGCGTGTCCCTCAGTCGGTGGCCCGTAACGGTCGTTTGCAGTGTCCTTCGTGAGGCAGCAGATGTCACCAGCATGATCCGGCCACTGGAGTCCAACTTGTCCAAGCTTGTCCACTCGGCAGACCGTTGCGTACTATGCCAGTCAGACAAGGTCCCAGTACCAAATATGGGTGCATGATGAGCACGAGACATGCAAAGTCGAGCAGTCACAGCTGGCGCTTCCCGTAGAACCCAGCCAGCCCGGGGTCGGTTTTCTTGATCCGGTCGATGAATCGTTGTTCCGGGCTCTTACTTGGTGGTTTCGTGACAGGGAGAACGCTGGGGCCAGTCAATGCCAGGTCGCGGGACAAGGCCTCGACGCGCAGCGTTTCCGCCACCTTCTTCCTTCCGCGTCGCGCCTTTGCAACCGAGGCGCTGCTGCTGCTGCTGTTGCTATCCGTACTTTCGGCGCGAGGCCGTTTGCGCTGTGTACCTGGGGTCTTCGGCTGAGCTTTCGGCTGAGCTTTAGGTTGAGCCTTCGGCTTCGGCTGGACCTTCGGGGAGCTTTTCGCAGGCATAGTCGATATTCCCTTTGGAAAGACTAGTGTGGCTGAAATCGAAGCGGGTGGGGCGGTACACGTGTTTTTGTGTTTCCGACGATCCCGAATGGGCGTACAGATTGGTGTCTTTCGACCTTTTTTTTTTTCCGCGCACGGACTGCCTGTTCGAGCTTGTGCGGGTTTAAGAAACTCAGACAAGAATAGCTCTGGTGAGGGGCAGGGCATAAATGACCAAAACCCTGGAAAAATCGGCAAAAACGGCCAAAATGGGCAAAGTCTGGAAAACATGGCAAAACTGGCCAAAAATGACCAAAACCTGGAAAAATCGGCAAAAATAGCCAAATTTTTGAAAAACATGGCAAAAATGGCCAATCCTGGCCAAATCGGTAAAAACGGCCAAAATGGGCCAAAATCTGGAAAACACGGCAAAACTGGTCAACATTGACCAAAATCTGGAAAAATTGGCAAAAATAACCAAAATTGGCCAAAATCTGGAAAATGTGGCAAAAATGGCCAAAAATGACCAAAATCTGGAGGACAGTGTGACCTCCCATGGACTGGTAAAAACCCGTTATATAACGTTATATAACGTTATATAACGTTATATAACGTTATATAACGTTATTATAACGTTATATAACGTTATTATAACGTTATATAACGTTATTATACCGTTATTATAACGTTATATAACGTTATAACGGTCAAATAACGTTATTTTTCGACCAAAAATGGCAAATAACGGTTTTATAACGGTCAATAACGGTTTTTCTGGATTTAGGGGGGGGGTAACAAATAACTCCGGGAATAACGTTATATAACGTTATATAACGTTATATAACGGCCATCTATGTGAAAAGTTATTTTTTTTTGCGCGCGCGCGCGTAAATTTCTGTGGGCCGACGGACATGGGCCAAAAAAAAAAACCGCCTACCCTAAGCTATAAAAAAAGCGAACCGCCAACGTGACTGTGGACGACCCCCTGGGTACTTGCACTTGCGCATGTATAAATAGAGATGAAGGGCGGGTATCATAATAATTAGGCCTTATCTTGTTGTCAGTATGCAGTGGTTCTGTCTTTTTCTTGCGCACCCCGCAGGGGCTCCCCAGCCGTATAGCCTGGGCGTATACCTGGGCGTCCGTTTTACGAACGATGGAAGTGTGCGAGGTGCTCATGAACATTTCCGCTAGTAGCATGCAGGGTGCCAAAGCCTCGCCTTTTTAGAGTTCAAGAGCCAGTTTACGCTTGCGCGACGTCGGCAAACGGACGCTCTCGCTTCATTCGCAGAGTCCGGTAATGTGTCTTCAACCCGAGACCACCTCACGAGCATGCCGAGTCCGCAACGAGGCAATTTGCAACGTGTCCGGAGCTAGCAACCTGAGCACAATAAGTGTCTGCTGACAGGCGCCCGGATCGGTCGATTTATTACCAGGTTTCGCACCTCTCGTCGCAGTGTTTTGGCTGTTGCTAGTCCTGGTACTCTCGCGTTTGCAGGTAATACATCGCGCGATTCGACTGATGAGGTGAAACGGGTGGAGGTTGACTTTCACGGAACGTAGTTCAGGAGTTGGGACGTGATGAAAGTCGAAGATGGCCGCATCTGGGCGATGAACCACTCGTTTTCGGATACGTCTCTGAATTAAGCAGACCTGCTGCGAACGCGTTTCGAGGGTGCTGGACGGTAGAAGGTGAAGGAATGCCCAGCCTGACGGCGGAAAGTCGCATTCTCCGAGGCTTACAAAAGTCTGTCAAGGCCGTTCAGAAATTGATTTTGGTGATCTAAAGTTGTCGCCCCGCGGGGCCATTTCTGGGGGATCCTTCGGGTGCCGCGGAGGGCTTCCGAGGGGGCCATTGGGGAGCTATCTATGAGAGAATAGCAGCCTTATTGTTGCACCAACACGGAGCCAGCACTAGACACTGGCTCCCGCGTCTCCTCATTGAAGCGGCCCAAACCCGAGTTCGAGGGAGGGCCAACCCCAGGCAGGCCTTCAAGAACCCAAATCATTGCGATGTCGTATTCCGGGTGAAGAACAGGTACGATCACGTTTGACGGTCTCAAGGTGTATCAACAGTCACGTTCCCTGAGAGCAAATCTTTCGAGACTGGAGGTCCTATGAACATGCAATGTGAATGATAGCCTCTATTCGAGCCAACCCCACTTTTCTTGCAACAATTATGAAAGTGTATTGTATTACTACGACGAGATAATAGCGCGGTGCAAGCTTTTTTCCCCCTGCCAAAAATGCAATAGGGGTGGCAGAGTGAGCGGGCGTCGGCCTTCAGGCCGGTAGGCCCGGGTTCGCACCCCGCCCCTCACACTTTCCCGGTCGAAGATTGTTTTCGAGGTTTGTTGCGTTTCGGGGTCTAATGTGCCGAAATTTGCGTTTTTTTTGCGGAGTTTCTCAGTATCTCGCGGTATTTGGGTTACCCCGGGTGCAGTCTGGGAAACCGGGGTCCGGGAGCACCCCCGGGTACTGGCGCCGAACTTGCCATCACAGGCCAAACTTAGCATCACTCGAACTTCGCTTCACTTTTAGCATCGCCCGAACACCAGAACTTAGCTTCACCCGAACGTTGCTTCGCCCGAACAACTCACCTTCGCCCGAACTTAGTTTCGCCCGAACTTTGCTTTGGGTTCAATGAACAACAGCAAGATATATTCACCTTCTCTGGGGACCTTCTCTATTTGAAAGGGTCGTACACACATGTTGTGCAAAAAGAGCCTTGAGGCGACGAAGTGGATCATCAAGTACGACTAAGGGGATTCTAATCGATTTTTTAATCCGGTTTGTCGTGTTCTAATGAAATAACGCTAGAAAATGGTGTGTCGTACAAAAGCCTCAAGGACTCAAAGGGCTGCCCCGATACTGAACGAGTAAAAAGCACATGTTTGTCACAGGTGGGACAGTAACATGTACCCTCACCGAAGACGAGCAAGACGTACAAGTACGAAAATCTTGAACAAGATCTCGTTCGGTTCGGATATGTTCTCGGCTCGTGTGTTGAAAAACCGTCACGACCACAGGAGTTTATACTTATACATACGAGGGAACAATGCCAGTAATAAGGAGGAGGCGTGTGTAATTTGTCCGCACCCGTGTCCTTGCAACAACGAAGAAGGCGACGCCAGGCGCACCGAAAGTGCTGAAAGCAGTAAGCTTGCATCCGCGCCGCTGCCGTGGGGGCAGCTGAAAAGAGCGTACGTGAGGTCGCCTCCGAAAAAGTCTGAGAATGGAACATTACCAACCAGTGTCTCCTCAAAGGGGGCAGGTGTCTGAAAGAGTCAGGGCTGCGGTAGCAGCTGTGCCAGACCTTGCAGCAGCGAGGCAGTTTCGGTGCGGAATCGTATCACCTCGGAGCGACCGCCTCCCGTCACCCAGCTACTCTCCGCTTGCGTCAACAACCGCGGGGTATAATCCCGATCGGATCCACGCAAGATCACCAGTCAGCCAGCAGCCTGCCGTATCCTCCCGGCGCCAAGTGCATTTCAAGGATCAAAGCCCGCTGCCTCCTAGTCCTTTGAACAACGTTCCGGCCGAACCATCTTTGCACCCCTTTCTTCGTGGTCCTTCTTCACCGTCTTCCCCCCACGACTTCCCGCTTGCCGATCCTTATCGGCGATCCCCTCCACTGCATCACCCACTCCCTGCCCGCAGTGATCTTTTCATCCATGATCGCTTTACCGGTCTGGCCGGCACCTCCATGGAACCTTTCCACGGAGCACATGTTTTCCCACCTGAATCGCGTGTGCCAATTCCAGGGACAGCAGGGGCCTACTCTGACTACCCTTATCCACCGGCACTGATAGGACAACTGCCTTTGCACGCGGCTCGACTGCTACCGCCCCCGCGACCCGTACCTGTTGATGCGCATTTGCTGGCACGAGCTTCACGGTCTCCTTCGCTGAGCAGCTGTCATCACCTCGTGCATGATCTGGGAAATGTCCATCGGCTGTCCGGCCCGTCTTCACCTGGTGCTCTTCCTGCAGCACGACCACCGACGGTGTGTTTTTTTGAGTTTCTGTGTCCGCTAGATTTAATGAACACAAGAAATGCAGAAGGCGTGCACCCGGTCACCTACTGCAGTACGGCCCATTTGCTTCAGTCAAAGTGCTGAGAGGTCCGATCAGCCAACAACGCTGGCCACTATCTGAGTTTCTCCGAAACCAAAGTTACCTACCCCGTGTTGAAGATGTATTGACCCTCTTGATTAGGATGGAAAATGGCCGAGAAGGAACTCTTGAACGTCTCGATACCACGCCCACGGTTTTGGACGACGGTCTCCCCTCAATCAGCTCATCGCTGTGACTGTTCTCCTGAGGCTGTTTCTCATTTGCCTGCCTCCTTATCTCGTGGCTGAAATCACAGGAAAGACGGTTTCGGTACTGGTGCCTTCGTAGTGTATTCAAACGCACTGATTCAGCTAATGTTAATGACAGAGTGGTCCAAGCCCTGATTCGTCCCGTACAAGCTTCGAGTGCGAGCCACGTTTTTGTTGTACAACGACATGCAAAGCGAATCGAATGCGCAAATGCAAAGTTGCTTTCGAGCTTGCACGCATCCTACCGGTCACACAGCAGTGCATGATGCAACCATAAGACAACCTTCTTGTTCGTTGGTTCAAGGAAGCTGATGACGCGAATGAGCTGAAGGAAGTTCGACCGCGTCCTTTGTAGCAGTCACTAGAGACCACGCTCTATCCAAGAGCCACGAGCCAACCAAGACCCGTCTTCCCCCGTCTTAAAGATGGATATCCCTTTTGATTAGGATGGATACCGTCCAAACCCGATTCTTTTATCCATCTTAAACACGGGGGGTAGGTATCCATCAAAAAGCAAGGCAATGACAGGAAGGTTTCAGCAGAAAGGGGGTGAAACGTCACGAATACGTGAGGCGATTCTTGTCGAGCCTCCAGAAGATTCGGAGATGCAGAAAACGCGGTTTTGGCTCCTCCGCCTTCCTGACCAGCCGTGGCAAGGTGTACTCGGTTAGCAGCAAGGATTAATGGTCGGCTGGCTTCAAGCAAGTCCGTGTTCTTCGAAGCCGATGAAACGGGGCAGTAAAAGAGTCTCCAACTATAAAAGCCCGGATGTTTTTGACTAGCGGAGGGAATGTAGATATCCGTAAATTATTTCTTCACTTAAAAGTTCGGACCGAAGTTATCGTCTCTCCAACCGTCCGACCTTAACCGCAAGTCCCGCATCACTTGCAGCGTGCTGGAGAAGAGGCGCCTGAGTGTCCCTTATCCCGGAACACGACCGTTACGGTCAACCACAGCAAGCCCGATGCCATCTCCGACGTGCGCTTCCGATCTTACTGTCCACGATGTGTTCAACCGAGGCTTCTTTTTGCCGAGTTGGCAGCCCCGTCCGCTTCTTCAATCATTTCGTAGCGCACTCCTCATTTATCTTCCCCCACCTCAGGGACTTTCTTACCGGGCATCGACACCCGACCAAGTGCTCATGAGGCGAAGTCTATCGCCTCCGACTGCTAGGGAGATTGCACTGGCGCGCTCGCGGGAATCGTCGCCCCGTCTGCGAAGTAGATCACCCATCTTCCCGCTGTCGAAATCACCAGACCCTCAGGGAAGAGTCTCGTCGCATTACAGCAACTTCGACTACGCTGCTGAGTATGTCAGCTTGTTTTCACCGCCATCTTGGTAGCCGTACAGCAAATTTAACGAGAAATACATTCTGTTCAGATGGATAGTCCAACGTCTTTTAAGAAGATGCCAGATTGGGTAATATATTTTCCGAGTCTAGAGGTTTGGTAAATTTGAATTTCTCAAATTTAGCTCTCTAGCGAGCTATCCCACTTTTCTGGGGCAGGTCATGGGGGTAGACTTTTCTCTACCGTTTTTTTTTGTGGTATTTTTGAGAATTCACAATTCGTCGAAAAGATTTCTCGCGGCGGACAACAGCGTGGCCCAGTCGTCAGTGGACGACGTTCCGTGACCTACGGGTGGGAGGTTCGGTTCCCGCCGGTGGACTTTTTTCCGGGTCCGCGCTCAGCATCAAAGGTTCACCAGGGCGGTCCGGAGGGGCCCTCCTCCCCGGGTACGCGCCCCGAACTTGCTAACATCCCAAGCTTAGCACCAGGTCCCCAAACTTGCCACCAAACGCCGAGCTTGGCATCATCAGGGTTCAACGGGTTCGGGTTTGCACAACCGCCGGACTGGGCAAAACGATTCGGGTTTTCACAAACGCCGGACTGGGCAAAAAGGTTGGGGTTTGCGCCAACGCCGGACTCGACAAAAAGGTTCGGGTTTGCACAACCGCCGGACTGGGCAAAAGGTGCGGATTTGCGCCAGTCTGAGCAAACGATTCGGGTTGGACAAACGCCGGACCGGCAAAAAGGTTCGATTTTGCACAAACGCCGGACTGGGGGAAAAGGTTACTCTAGACTCGCTACGGGTGGTCCTAACACCATGTACTTACATTTCTTCGGGTTTCCCCCTAATGCGTGCACGAGTATACCGGGCAATGCCTGCTACACGGGAATTCATGGGGACATTCTTTCCGTAGCACTTCATTCTGCCCCCACAAGCCCCAAAACGGGTTCCAACCAACAGGCGGTGGTAAATGAGCCTCTAATGGCTCAGAAACGGGTGTAGATGGGCTCAGGCGGGGGTCGAACCCCTCCTCGAGCCCACCCGGGGGCGGCCCTCACCCTCAGGTAGGCGACGTTTTCGGGTTCTTCGCGGATGCAACCTGGCCGAAATCCGAATACGGAAAGGGCAACCTTTTAACTCTTCACCTTTTCTAGGCAGGAAAGTGCTCACCAATGACGTGGGTCGACTGTGTCACCTTCCCGTTCACCTGTGGAGCGGCAGATTCCTCGTTCAGAAACAACTTGCCAAAGAACGTGTTTCCGACTTCATTTAGACTCATTTATCTGATTTATCTGATTTATCTGCAAAGACCTGGCAGTATGGGCCATCCAGGCTCGGGTACTTCCTCATCTGGATACTTTCTGCGGCGATGGACGACAAGTTCACATCATTTATGGTTTCTGCAAGACGGGCTTCCTGCACAGGTGCACACACAGGGTGGCCGAAGTGGGCTGACCATCATTGGGGGCACATTTCCGCCAAGAGGTCACAAAAAGGTTGGTCATGCACGATGCACTTGTTAGCTGTTTTTTTTTTTTGGGACATAGCTTTGTGTCAGGGGACTTTAGCTCTTTGTCTGACCGAGCAAAAAAGCCGGTTTCGGCGAAAAATCCGGGTTTTCGGCTCTGCGGTGCCGGTGGGTGTCTGAGTGCCTGGAACTGTCGCCGACAAACTAGGGAACGGAGAGGAGTGGTGAGATATAGGCCTGCGGTGGCGGTGTGCACGTCATCAAACTACGGAGGTGGTAAGTGAAAAAAAGCTTTTATGGTGTTACCCACAATGCTGAATATAGAAGTTTGATAGAAGTTGTATGGAGTAGGGGGTGTCGCTTTTGATTGTTATAATGATGGTGCACAACGCTGACGTTTTCTTGAGCCAAACTCCCGTTTTCTGCGCGCAAGCCCAACTGCGGTTGTGGTTCGCGCTGCACGGGGCCCTTTGGACCCATTTCGGGTGTGGTAAAGACACTGGCCTTGCCAACACCTCCAGTACTTTCTGACCACCTGTGATGCTCATCTTGGCAAGAGACCAATGTGCAAGCGACCTTGCGTTTCTTTGGGCTGATGCACTGGATGGCTCGCCTCGGCCTTTCCCTGCCACCAGCTCACAAGGGGGTTGTCCTGGCCGGCTGGCTGCGTGCCTGGCTGGGCAGCTGGCTGGGCGACTGGCTGGGCGACTGGCTCCGTTTTGCATCACAGCCGCGCCAAAACGACGGGCCACCGGCGTTGCTGACGTGGTCACCGTATTATTAAACGCCGCGGCAATCCCGCCATGCACTGCTCGTAAGCGCCCAGTGCTATATGGTGCGGCTTCCGCTGCCATCTTTCCTTGTTTCAGCATAACTTTGTTCACGATCATCCTGAACGTAAATGACACTGTTATGTGCAGATTTGTACCTTCCCTGGTTCATCCATTTAACCCCTTAACTCCGGGCTCTCAACTTTTCCCTTCCATTTATTTGGTCGAAATCCAAGGGGGGTCATCTTTTTTTTCTAAACCCTCGGGAACACTCCGGCTGCTTCGGCAGACGACACATACTACTACTGCTGTCCAGGTACCAGGGAAAGCCTGCTACACGGGAGCCAAGCTTCACGTGTTCGGCGGTACTGCAGAGCCACGGGCCTACGGGTCAAGTGGCTACCGATTTCCCAAACTATAGCATCAAGGCTTGGCGCACCTTGGGGCTTGGCGCTCGCGCTGAACACAAGCTCGTCGAGACGGTCAACCGCAGGGCAGAGTGGACGGGATGGTGGCACTGTGCTGCCTCCGACTCAAGCTTGCAAGCTGTGCTTGACCGTCACGTTCCTGGACCAGGAGCCGCGTTTTTCTTCTTCTTCTTCGAAAAATCGAAACCGGAAAAACCCGGTTTCGAAAACCGGGAAACCGGGTTTCTACAGTCCCCTGGTGCGTACAGATTTTTTGGGGGAGCGGGGACAGTGCTCCCGCTAGCGAAAAAGTGCGAGGAATTCCTCAAAAAAAGAGGCTCGAAAAAAGAGGGTGAGGAATTCCTCACCTTTTTCCCGTTGGTGGTATCGTGTAGCCAAAGCACTGCATCACAGTCTACTCTCTGCTGGGCGTGGGCTGGCGGGCAGAAGTCTGGGGCTGCCACAGGGGCTGGAGCCGAGAAAGAGAGTCGAGGCTCAGAAGCAGCCCGGATTTCTTGACAGCTTCTCTCCGAGTCGGCACAAGTGCCTTTGATCTCTGGTCTGCGTCTACTCGTGCCAATGATTTACCAGCACGCAGTATCGAGTGGTGGTTGAATTTGAACTGGGCTGTTGCCTCCAGGAATGTGCAGTGTTTATTGTGACAAACAGACTGAGAACTGCAAACTTTCTCCACCTGTACCGTACCGTTCGCCGGGGGGCAGAGCCCCCCGGACCCCCTGGAGAAAAGCTTCTAGGTCCCAGAGCGGCAAAAGAAAGTTGGTCGGGAAACCGAGGCAAAAACGAAGCTAATATCCTGCACAACACGGGGGGGAAAATTTGGGGGGCACAAAAAAAAACAAGCCCCAAACAGTCATTTGAATTCCTCTCCAAAAGTGAGGGTAGCGGGAGCACTGGGCGGGGACAAACAAAAAAAAAGTCAGAGCACCCGAAGTACAACTTGCTATTTTTACCAAAAAAATGTTGGGTGGAAAAAATGTTGGCCGGAAATACGGTAGTTATATTTCTAACAGGTGATGTCCACCTGGTCCGGGCTCCTGGTAAGCTCCCCAAAACTCCCCGACACTTCCCCGAAACTCCCCGCAACTCCCCGATACTCAGCCCGATTTGTGGAAAAAAGTGGGGCTGCCTGTGGGTGGGCAGATGTACAGGTTGGTAGTTGAGTGGTTAGATGGGTGGATGGCGGTGGGCAGGTCGGTGGATGGGTGAACAGGTGGGTAGTTGGGTAGACGGGTGCGGGCAAAGTGGGTGAGGTGAGCAGGTAGGTGTGCTAGTGTGCTTCGGACGCGGCTCTCTTGAGCCGTCCGTGTTCCTCTTCCTCCGATCCTCTTCCTCTACTAACCGGATGCATCTACCAACTGTAGCTTGGACTCCTGGGCAGTTGTTGAGGCATACCCTGCAGCCTGCGGATTCGGAGGGCCTCAAGGCGAACCAGCAGTTGCTGGAAAACCTGCAGGACCTGCCTTTGAGTCCTTGGACACACTGTTTCCGATGCGGCTTCCAATCATCGAAAGCTAAACTCGGGTGCAGGAGCGGTGCTCGTCGTTCGGGACCAGATGGGGGACTACTGGGTCTGCCCGGTTTACACGTGACTGCTGCAGCGTGGTCAGAAGTGGGAAGGTCATCGGGAGATGGCGGGCGCGAATACTTTTTGCCCAAACCAAAACCCAAGAGGGGATTGGAGAGTTTGACATAAGAATGGCAAACTCGTGGTACCGAAGGTTGCAACCGCAAACAGAAGACCAGATGATGGTTGAACCTGCGCTCATGCACACGACGCGTCCTGTTCAGACGCCTCCCATCCCGGAATTCTGAATTCGTGCACCCGGTTGAAAGGAGTGTCCACTTCGGAGTCCACGTTCACTTATGTGGGGAGTTGTAGAGTACGGGAGGAACCGGAAATCTCCGGAAAGATGGTACCCGCATTCCAACTCGTCTCGGGAATGGTCAGTCGACGACCGTATGCAGGCATGGGTGGAGGCCCTGGGACTGCGAAGGTGTGACCACCCCATAAGGAGGACTCTCTATCTTGCGTTATCTCTCTGTCGCAGTCGCCATAGCAACCGTATCCTTGACCAAGCATCATCCTGCAACCCTGCTTTCGGATGGTCATCGTGCCTCTCATTTTGGTTATCAACCTTACTCCTCGCTCGAATTGCCGTCTTCGACCGTAGCTGCCCCTGGTCCTGGTGGTTAGGGTTAGCATGCAAAGAGCCTGTGGCGATAATCTGCATCTGCTCTCTTTCGTGACTACCTCTTCGTGCTACCTCTCTTCGTCACTGGTACCTTATCTTGACCTCTGCCCGCCGCGGAGTGCACGTCTCTGTCTTCGATGATGGCGAGTCCTTACGCCGCCGCTTCGTTGCAGCGGCCGTCCTAGTGTCGTCGCCTTGTCTTCGGCGTTCTCGATGGCGGTGTTGGCGCCGGCATCCGCCGCTTCCCTTGTGGCGCTTTGGGCCGATGGTCGCAGCCTGCGTCTCGACTTCGGTGTCGCTTCGGGCGTCCCCAGGGGCGAAGGCCCGCGCTTCCGTCTCTTTGCCGCCGACTCCGCACATCGGCATATCGTGCTGCAGGCAGGCATCCGCGGTGTGAGTTCCTGCAGCATTCCGCGATCGTCTTGCACGTCCCGCACTGCGTCATCCTGTGCTTCTCGCAATACTTCACGGCGAGGCCGTCCGGATGTCTCGTGCACACTCTCTCGTCCTTGGTGGTGGCCTGGGCACGCCTACCTCCATGCACTGGGTCTCCGCCGCCCACTAAATTTACCCTCTTCTGCCCCTTCTTGCCGGAGGTGCCGTCTTCGAAGGCGTCCCACCAGCACGTCCGCCCATACGTGGAAAATACGTCCATCCCCCAGACCTCATCATTGAAGGCGTGCCTGTTCGTCCCCAGCTGCGACTCGAGCACGAGCATTGTCTCTGTACCCGCACGACCTCTGGTGGAACAGTTCCTGCTCTCCTTGCCGCAGCGGTTCCTGTCGCTACCTGTGTCAAACCGTGCCAACCTGTACCTCCCAGTCTGTCCTTCCTTCTCAGCCCCTATCTTCGTCTTCGGGGCATAGCCAAACACGGGACCGCTCTGCGCAAGGTAGGGCCATAATAGCGTAGCCCCCTCCCCGCCTTCGCCAAGGCCGGCTGCAGGGAAAGTGGTCGCCACACAGGAAATACCCCGAAACTCCCCGAATTTCCCCGAAACTCCCCGAAATTCCCCGAAACTCCCCGAAACTCCCCGATATTTTCGTCTGGACCAGGTGGGGTGATGTAACAAGTGATCACTTCTTATACCGTATTTCTAAAAATGTTGGCCTGAAATAAACCTGGCGCCCCCCCAAAAACCGGACAAAACCGCCAGGTTTATTTCCAACATTTTTGCAGGCTTTTTGGGTACTTAGCAGATTTCCCCCCCCTCAACCCGGACATGAGGCTTGCGGAGTTGTGTCTTTGATGAACGTCTGACATGTCCCGGTCTATGCATCCTTCTCTGTTCGCAGCTGTCTTGGCGCACAACATAGTTGGGGCATGGCGTACGCTTGTGCAACATGTTGGTGGGAACGCGAGAGTAGGACAAAGGAAGAAGTTGAGTGTGCTGCACAGCCGCTGTTGGATCCGGGGTGCTCCTCCCAGAAGCCAAGTCCAGAACTTTTTTGACTGGAGGTGGCAGCAACCCACGTGGTACCGGCCACTTCCGTACGTATAGTCCCCCTTTTCGAAAGTCTTTTCCCTGGAGAGTATTAGGCATGCAATATATTTTGATCGATCAACGTAATCGCTCGCGGGAGCGAGGTCGGGCGCGGTCGCTGGGTCCTTCCACCGTGGCAAAAGGCTGCAGAGCCGACGAAACTCGAGTCGACCATGAGCATCATCACGGTAAGTTCGGCAACAATGTGGCTCCTCAACCGGATTCCCGCTCAACTCTCCAAGACCAAAGCTCCACTTGGACGTGCTTTTGGGGGTGGCTTGGGGTGTTGGTGATGGCGATCATGACGGCCCGTGTATCCAAGCCGTCGGCGATCCCAGCAAACCCTTGCGCTATCCCTGTAGCGCGGGAGAACAGCTTCCGGTGAAGGCCCTGCCTGACTAGGTGTAGTATGAAATCTGCTAAGTACAACTTGCTTTTACCAAAACAAATGTTGGTTGGAAAAAATGTTGGCCGGAAATAAACCTGGCGCCCCCCCCCAAAACCGCCAGGTTTATTTCGGGCCAACATTTTTTCCGGCCAACTATTTAGGGGGGCCAACATTTTTAGCAACTAAATCGACCAATCTTTGCTATGAGCTCAGGTGTGCCCCGTCTTTCTGTTTCCGGGTTTTTAGAAAAAGAATGACGACCCCCCTTGGACGAGTTCAGCCCTATATAATTATACTTAGAATATACCGGGGGCGCGTGTGAAACGTCCCTGTTGCTCCCGAGAACGCACACGGAATGGAAAGAACGGTCACGAAATCGTCAAAATACCACCTCGGATCCCAAGGAATGTTGACCCCGTGGCCCCTCCTGTGCACTCTTCACCAGGCAGATTACCATCACCCTATGAACGCACTTCAAAACTGGGATGGCTGAAGAACAGCGAGGCTGCAAAATCTGCGATGCGAAAACCTGGAGAAAGGTTGCTTCGTTTCCTCAGCCCGTGTCGCGTGTACTCGAAGTGAAGAAGGGACTGGCTAAGCCCACAGGCTCGTAGTGCCCCTAGTGGTACAGTACGGCGACACAGGGGAAAGCTGTTGCAGCCCAAACACCCACCATCCCCGCCTCTAATTTGGTCAATCAAAGATGATTTTAATCCGGAGCATGCCTGGGAACTCTGTTCCCGGGGTGCTACAACAAAACCGGTGACCCCCTCGATGGCAAAACATGACAACGCGTTTTTCGCAAAACCAAAAATGGGATCTAACCCGCCAGATATCGAGCTTCGGAGCCACCGAGGGTCGGAATGAGGAGATCGGGTTCGAAACAGTTCAATTACGGCCTCGGACCTAGAAACTGACCCGGGGTTGACCTCCAGATGGGTTCTTCCACATTTGAATGGTCGCCAGGAGAATGACTGATAGATCACTTGTTATATGTGAGCGTCTTTTTATTGGTGCAATTCCCTTGTATCCCAACACTTGAAATTTTGTTCCCTTATATCCCAATGGGATTGCCTTGGGCAAGGCAATCCCATTGGGATATATGGGAACAAAATTTGTTGGTTGGGATATAAGGGAACAAAATTTTGTTGTCCCATTGGGATATAAGGGAACAAAATTTGTTGACCACAGAACCTGACCAGACCAGTCAGTCCGACCAGCCGGACAGCCTGGACAGCCTGGACGTCCGACCAGACCGGTCAGTCCGACCAGCCCGGACTGACCAGACAGCCTGACCTGTCAGTCCGACCAGCCGGACTGACCAGACAGCCTGGACAGCCTGGACAGCCTGGACAGCCTGAACAGCCTGGACAGCCTGGACAGCCTGACCAGACCGGTCAGTCCGACCAGCCCGGACTGACCAGACAGCCTGACCAGTCAGTCCGACCAGCCGGACTGACCACACAGCCTGGACAGCCTGACCAGACAGTCGATCAGCCCGGACTGCCTGACCAGCGGGGGCAGGCTGGAGGCTGGACAGCCTGACCAGTCTAGTCCGGCTGACCAGAGTCCGACCAGCCTGGACTGCCTGACCGGCGGGGTGCTGCAAGGTCAACAGGAAGGGTGGGTCTTCTGGGTCCTTGGTTTCTTCAACGGGAAAAACGGGAACAAAATAAGTTACCCAATGAACAGATGCAGAACCTGTCATGCAGTAGGAAGGTACAAGGTTGTTAAAAGTCCACACGAATCACAGGAGGTAGAGCATGATTCATGGATTAAGTACGAATCACAGGACGTGGAACATGATTCGTAGGACCGCTGAGCACAAAGTTACCAAGTTTTCAAAACACCGCAACGGAGCAGGCGCCCGGCAGGCAATAGGCTCGGTCAGGACTGATCCCTCACACCGAAGTGATCATGGGTTGCCTTGTGAGCGTAGATGCGCGGGGCTGAACTCAGGCTGCATGAGTGGGTTTTGTCAGGTAACGATGGCCCTCCACACCGGATCTCAAGAGTAAGCTTCGTTTCCAAAAGTCGTGATCAAGTCTGTATACCCACAGAAGGCGCGAACTTAACGCAAGGACCCTTCAGACGTGGAACGCATTGGTCAGAAAAGCAAACACCGCAACGGAGCAGGCGCCCGGCAGGCATTAGGCTCGGTCAGGACTGATCCCTCACACCGAAGTGATCATGGGTTGCCTTGTGAGCGTAGATGCGCGGGGCTGAACTCAGGCTGCATAGTGGGTTTGCGGAACTGCCGTAGCATCGATCAGCGAGTAAACGTATCCATCCCTGGCCGTGGCGCTCGATGGCTTCGGTAAACCGCATCGCGTATACAGACGAGACTTGACTCCGTACTTAGAGAGCGAATTCCGTCGATCATGGTGCGACTTTACGCAGGATGATGCAATATTACCCCTCCCTTCCCTCTTTGCCCTCCCGAAAAAAAAAAGGATACGGGTGCACGAGCACACGGGACTCATGCAGATGGAAAAAATCGGCCAATTTATCCGTAACGTAAAACACGCGAACATGCAAGAAGCTGCAGCGCAACCGAGGACAGTGCTGAACATGTGCTGACAGCTTCCATAATTGAAATTGCTGGTACTGATCCTGCTGCAGGTTCGTACAGCAGTCTTGTTACGACGGTTGCTTCCTCTTCCTCTGGCCGACATAGTTGCTTTTTCGCTTCCTCTCCCTCACAATATCCAATCCCCACCCCGCACAGTCAGCCAGAGAGGAAAACATCGTCATGACCACAAAGGTCGAAGTGCAGTGAAATTTGAGAAATTGAAACCTCATTTTGGAGGCAATCACAGGCTCAGATTTGGAATTTTTTTTGTTTCAACGGCACCAGCAATCCCCAAATAGTCACTTTGAGGGGTCTAGAAAAATTTTTAAAGGGGTCCCCCAAAAATAGCCATGACTACAAATTTTGTTCCCTTATATCCCAATGGGATTGCCTTGCCCAAGGTAATCCCATTGGGATATAAGGGAACAAAATTTGTTGTCCCATTGGGATATAAGGGAACAAAATTTTGAAGTGGTGGGATATAAGGGAAATTCACCCTTTTTATTACCTGATACTTTAGGCTTTTTTCAGAATATGACCAGCTGGGGTAGAACGTGGCCAAGGCACCCCAGAAACTGTTTTGTGGGTTCGTACAGTAGGGCCCTGGGGTCTTCTCGGAGACACCCCGGCAGCCCATTTCGCAGGTTAGAGAAGTAGCAAGCGACAATAGGCAAGAAACCCTCACGCAATCACGCAATATCCATCCCGGCCCCTCCCCGACCACTCCCCACCCTCACACCATCCAGAAAATGAGAGTGCTGGCCACCTTGTTGGACTATTCTATAATTGACACAGGAGAAGTCATCCCAGTCGTCTAGGTTCCAGCAAACCGCGATCGTGCACTCAATCTCGCTCCAAAAGCAAGTCGTCGTCTCCACCCCGTACCATGGTTTCCAGCGAAGTGTGGCATAAATTTGTGCGGCTAGCAGAAGCGAATGGCATCAAGGAACCTGACATCGGTGTATGTGCCAGTTTTGTTCTGCAATTTCTTTAGTTGACAAACAATGTTGTTTGAAACATCCTGAAACCTTGTCGAGAAAGTGAAGACACACGTGCACACACTCGAGGTTTCTGCGGCTGAATCCGCCTCAGTGTCAGCCGCAGCAGTAAACTCCGGCCACAACAACGCAGGGCACTACGTCATCCACGACATCGACGCTAACCAACGATGGACTCGCTTCGACGGACTACAGACGCACTCCACTTCGACGCAAAACTACGCCGACTACGAAGTTTACCTCTGCGTCTACCAGCTCAAAGACAAGCCACAGACGGATGTCCCGCCACCCATTGACGCATCATACCACAACCCACTATGAACCCCCAAAGCCTGCCACGCCCAGAACCACAACACAAGAGCCGGACTCGACTCAAAGCATACTTAGAGCCATGCGCGGAGACGAGACATCTACCGACACCCACACAACGACACGACAGCACACCCCCCACACGAACACCCACAACACCAAGCACGTCACAGACCTCCAGTACCACCGCGGAAACAGAGACCAACAGTGAAGACGACTTACGATGTCCCACTGCCACACACGCACAACAACCACCGGCCTCAAATTGAAGGGAAAACAAGGATTACGGACGCACGTTACTACAAGAAGAAACCACCTAGAACTAAGGCACAAGCAGAAACAACGCTGCGAAGCACCACCCAGAAACGAGAGAGATGTCCCTACTGCAACAGCGACGGACGACGTGCAAAAAGAAGCACCGTATACGACGCACGGCAGCAACGACGACTCTATCAGACGACTTTCCTCACTAACCACGGGTACCCAGTGTGCCCAGAGTGCCTTAAGTGTGGCGAGCAACGAACAGTTTTACCATGCCAATATACCCAAAAAACCTTATATTAGGGCGGAAACAACCCGCAACACGTGAAGTGCCGCAAGTGTCACGAAACCCAAGCACTAGTCTACGAGAAAATACATAAAAACGCGGACAACAGACCGGGACGGGCTACAAGGCAACCCCTGCTCAACTTGTAGAACGTGGGGGGCCCAAGACTACACTCCACGAAGGAATGTACTTGGTGTCGGTCACAAACAGTCCTGGACATGGCTAGCCATAACCCAAAACGAAAGCGTGCACCAAATTTACAACCCGTAACCATATTGCCCTTTCTTGCTCTAGGAGAACCCATTCATGAACGGTCACACGGAGACCCGAAAACCCCGGAATTGCAAGCGAACTTTAACTCTAAAAAACAGCTGCTTTACTGGGAGACCGTCGAGCAGCTCTGTCTTCACTTCGGCATGACCCATCCGGTATGGACTTTTGCTTGCTTGTTCACGATGCAAGAAGTGGGAATTACGAAGTACGAAGAGTGCACTACCAAAAAATGATTCCGTGTCTTAGTGCGCCAGTACGCATGTCGGGTTACCTGTGAAAGTGGGATCGGGATAGTGTGCTACGTGCGCATTGGACAGGACCACACAGGTTGAAATTCTTGCAGTGCAGAAAGAGTGGCAGCAGCGACGGAGCGAGGATCCCATGGACACGATGCCCGTGCCTGTCCTGCCCCCTGACCGCCTCGCCTGGCCTGCAGAAGTTCTTCGAGGTACTACCTCCACCCAAAAAACGCCGCACGTCTCTGCGCTCGAGAGGGATCTGGCTAGCAATCTCGCCGCTAAAGGCAGCAAGCAAGGACATTGTCAACAGCTGGGCCGGAGGCAACGTGGCGCACGGTCTTCATCTCCGCGCAGAAAAACTAAGTACTGGAGTGAGAAGACGCATTCGACATCCTCCAGGCTGCGAGCCTAGATGCTCACTCGAGGCTGTTCATTCTATGGAGTTCATCGCTGCAGTTGCTATTAGTGAGAGATCTGAGATGGGTGACTTGACTTCATGAATCATGCCCACTGATCCAGATGTTGCTGCTGTGGAGAAAGAGTCGCAAGAGTTACCCTCGTTTCCCTGCGGTGCTTCCCGCTTCTCTGGGAGAAGATTAACGTGGACTACAGAACCCAGGTTCTGGGCGCCGCATTTGTATTGTATCCTTCAGGGTTTTTCATTCTTACACCGCCTTCTGCGCTGTGAATAAATAACTGAGCCGATTATCGGAGTGTAGAAGAAAACAAAACTATGTATCTTCTCCCAGCCATTTGTGAGCGCAAAACATTGTCGGCACTTGGGAGGTTGCCGCCATCACGGACCTAACTGAGAATTGGCCCTTAGGTCATGTGTACCGCATGATTCTTGTCTTGGACTCCGTTCAGCTCGCAGGTTGAACAAAACGCTGGAAAAAGAGAGAGAGAGAGAGAGGAAGCTGTCGGCGAAGAAAAGCAATGTGAGGGAAATAGAGTCAAAGCTTTTGCGGGGAACGAAGACCATTCGAGTTCTAAGCTGCCTAGTTTGGAGTGCATGGACTCTTGTCGACACGAGAAGAGGAGGGGCCCGGGAGTTGCAGCTGTGCTCACGCTTTGCATGATCCACAACGATGACCCAAAGACTTCCACTGTGGCGTGTTTGTTTCACACTGCAGGCGTGACGCATAATCGAAAGGAGATTGTGATAGTATTTGCTGCCTTCAGAAATCAGAAATGAAGAGCCATTTAGGACTGGCGGGTACAGAAATCTAGGACTCTGCAGCAGTGATTTATAAGGGGGGTCTTACGTGGGCGTAACCCCCATGCTCAGGGGGTTATGCACTGCAGCGGCTCGGTGAGGTAACTGAGCATGCTCGAGTGCGCCCAGGAAGGAGAAGTGTCAGCAGCTCAAGTCGAAAGCGCAACATCAGCCAATATTCGGGTTATCGCACCTACGACTGCCACTCTAGCCGACTTCATGAAACAACAACTCGCTCCCAGAGGATTCGCATACCAATCGACGCATGCAGGAACTATGTGCGGGAATTATGCAACATCGCAGAGAAGTCCAGATTACGTAGACCTCTGTCTCCGTGGTATCTTGTATTGACCGGAGCAGGTGCTGGCGCCAGGAAACTAGTTCGTGGCTAACGTTCTCAGTTGGAACACAAACAGACCCTGTTGCCCCAACGCCCTTACCCGATCTTCTTGCCGCAGCGCGTTCTGACTGCCAAGTTAGCACCTAGCATGACACAGCAGTGTCCAACGTGAGACGAGAAGCGTCGGAAACTTCTGCCCAAGTTTCACCCACTGCACTCCCAACTTTCCCGCCAAATCTCTCAGACCCATATAAGTCCCTGGCGGGCCACGCTCCAAAAAAAAAAATACTGTCGGGGGGGCCGCCGTGAGTGGCCAGGGGGACCAGCCACTGAAGGGGGCCGGGCCCGGGGAGCCAGCTTGCTTGTTCTTGGCGTCCAGTTTTCAGTCGAATGAGCCAGTCACAGCGGACTTCGTTGACTCTTTTATGAGGGAGTACTTGGTTGTGGCGACAGATGCCACATGTCATGAGAGTGATCACGACAGTAAAAAATTCTGGAGATGACACAAATGATACCGAGGAGCTTCGAACTCAGGAAGCAACAGTGACCTATGCAAATGTGCGCCCTACGCAGCTCAAGTTTGCAAGGACTTCGTTATACTTTGATACCGCAGCAGCTGTCCTTACAAGAAGAACCCTGCTTGTTGCACATCCAGTGCCCCTTTTTGAGGCTAGTATTGTACCCCGTTTGCAGCTTACGTTGTTTTGACTTGAAGTTCCCTGCCGTGCGCTATGCTGCGCTGGGCTACCCTGGGCTGGAATGGAGGGGCGGTCCTCACCGAGAAAACACTTTCTTGGTAGAAAGTTAGTGATTTATATATGGGTCTGGGGCTCGGGGCCACCCCGAGCGCGAAAAAAAAAATTGAATTAATTTTGGGCTGGGGGTTGGGGTAGGGCCGGGTCACTACCAACCGGGATCAGCGGGGATGAGCCACAGGGGAGGGACGAAGCCATGGCGAAGCCATGGGGGCAGGAAGGGGAAAGAGGAGGCAGGAGGGCCAGGGGCGGAAGGGCCAAAGGGGGTAGTGGGAGGCGAGACGTTGACTACCAAGTCTAATTCAATTTGGGATCGGAAATTGAACGTTGACTACCAAATCTATTTAAATTTGGATCCATAATTGAACGTTGACTACCAATTCTAATTAAATTTGGGATCGGAAATTGGATGTTGACCAGGCCTTGCGTTCCGCATGCGGAACGTACGGAATTCCGCACGTGAATAAAATTGTGAATTTGCGTACGTGCGGAATTCCGTACGTGTTTCCGCATGTGTTTCCGCCTGTATTAAAATGGCACACACATGTGTGTAAGGTCAACCACCTGCTGTCAGTGGTTAGTCACAGTCAGGATTTCTGTCCAAACCTTGGACGGGATGTCCGAAGGGTGCGTCCTACATGCACGTTCCGCATGTGAATTTGGATTCAAAATTGAACGTTGACTACCAATTCTAATTGAATTCGGATCCTGTTGGTTGCTGATGATGAAGTTCGTGCTGCATATGGTGTTGATGATAGTGTTCGTGCTGATGGTGCTGGTCCACATGTTGGTGGTGATGGTACTGTTCGTGCTGATGATGCTGATGATGCTGATGATGCTGATGATGAAGCTGGTGCTGATATTGTTGGTGATCATAGTAATCATAGTGATCATAGTGATGATGCTGGTACTGATGCTGATGATATTCAGGAACCGATGCGCTCTGCTCGTCCTCGTCCGCCGGCATTTCTCCCCACACAACCTTGTACTCAAAGCCTGCTTTGTGTACCTTCCGAGACTGTCGGCAAAAGCTTCACCAAATTTTCACCTTTTACTAGAATATCCACCAAGAATGGCGACCTAAAATTTCTCTCGACCAATGTTGACAAAATTTTTGACAAAATTTTTGACAAAATTTTTGACAAGATTTTTGACAAAATTTTTGACAAAAATTTTGACAGATTTTTTGACAAAATTTTGACAAATGGTTTGACAAATTTTTTGACAAATTTTTTGACAAAATTTTTGACAAAATTTTTGATTCCCAAAATTTTGACCAAAAACTGGACCAAAAAAAAAACATGCATATATTTGCAAAGGAACTTAAGTTTTTTTGCAAATATATGCATAATTATTTGCAAATATATGCATATGCATATATTTGCAAAAAAAACATGCATACATTTGCAAAGGAACTTAAGTTTTTTTGCAAATATATGCATAATTATTTGCAAATATATGCATATGTGAGCCAATTCACCCACCCCCTGATCGAGCGTAATCGAGTGTAGTAGTTTGGATTAGAATGCAAAGAATCTGTGGCGATAATCTGCATCGCCGACTGCGCGGTTATCTCTTCGCACGTGAAGTGTCATGCTTTCGCCTCTTTAGCTCGTCTTGATCGTCGCGCTCAGGCGCGCGTTTGGTGCTTCGCTTCTTCCTCGATTGCTCGTCGAGGTTCATCGGTTGCGCGTCGATATCTGCTTCTTCTCGGCGCCTGGGCGATGGTCGTGGCGCATCGACGCGTCCTTTGCGTCTTTTCGGTACCGGCTCCGCCGCGGAGTCTGATTGCCGCTTCTTCGCTGGCGTTGGCGCCGTCTTCCCGACCTTCGCTGCTGATGTCGGCGTTGATGTTGCGGGTTCTCGCTCGTCTTCCTCTGCTTCCGGCAGAACGAGCACCACGTTCTCACGTTTCGCCTGTCTCGGCGCTGGCGCGGGACCCTCCGGCTCCGCCTTCCTCTTCTCCGTTGTTGTTTCTTCACCTCTCGCCACGGCCGCCCGGTGGTGCCCTTTCCTGCAGCAGTGCCCGGGTCTCCTACTCCTCAGGTCGGCGTGTTTCTTACAGCCGTCGCACGTCGGCATGCCATGGTCGAGGCATCGGTGGTGATGGTTGCGACAGCACTCCGCTGTCGTCTTACACGTGGCGCACTGCGTCATCCGGTGCTCGGCACACATTTTTACGGCTAGGCCATCACCCTCCCTGTGATGGGCCTGGCAGCACCACGCCACCGACTTGCCCCGGCGCTTGCACACGTCGCACTTCACCTTTTGGTGCCCGGGGCACACCCGCTCACCCCACTTTTCGTGTCGGGGAATCCCTTCCGGCACGAGCCACGGATCCCCTCCGACGACAGCCGACTTCTTCCCTTTCCTCTTCTCCGTAGCGTCATCGAAGGCCGCCCATCTCGCCGCACGCTCCGCCCTTTCTCTTCCGTACGTCGGGAAAAGGTCCATCCCCCACGCCTCGCCGGTGAACGCATGCCGGCTCGCCTTCAGCTGCGTCTCCAAGATTCCCATCGTCTCCTCGCCGCCGCGGAAAATTGGCCTCATCTCGTAGCCCGTGAGGCATGGGGGGGCCCCTACCGTTCTCAATGAACCTATCTTCTCCAGCTTTCTACCCGGCAGAAGCGGCCCCACCCCTTTCCGCTCAAGCGCTTCCCCGATCGTTTTCAGCATCCGCGCCAACATTCTCGCACGGATACACAGCGGCGTCCCACCTGTCGTCGCCACTAAACTGCCCGGTAGATCGAGCCCGGTGTACACTTCGAAGTCTACTGCGAGCTCTGCCGTCGAGACGTCACCCGCTACCGACCAGCACATCCCATCCAGCCAATACTGCAGCGCCCGGAACCACCTCTCTCCTGCTACCGCCGTGAAGGTCCCCGGTCCAGCGATCGCTTCGAAATTCAGCCGGCGCGGGGGGCAGTCGTCAGGGTGCAGTTGTCTCCAGGGGTGGCCGACTGCCCGGTCTCTTCCTTCTCTCTCCAGCCGTCGTCTCTCTTGCATGACTTCCGCCATGAATGTGTGCAGCACTTCGATGTTGATTCGACTTCCCTTCGGCAGAATCCCGTGTTCTTGCAGGCACGGAGGCCAAGTCGAGCGATCTGCGTCAACAATTTCGGCATACTGCTGTTGCATTCGGATTCGCTCATACGCCCGGCACTGCCACCAAATGTGGCCCAGAGTTTCTTCCGTCGCCTCGTCACAGCGTCTGCACAGCCCGTCACCTCCCCACAGCTTGGCAGCATGTGATTCCGTCATCACCGACCCTGCTACGACCTCGGCAACGTCCCGCGCGGCCGTCAGCGTTGTCGACGCCTTCAGCCCGTAGGCATTCGTCGCGGTGTAGTCGACACCCGCCCGTACCCCTCCGAAGTTTGTGCGCCTCTTCTCGAGCTCCCCTAGTCGCCAGCCGTGAATCGCCTTTCTCAGGGTGTGCCCTCGCTCCCCCTTACTCTGTCGCACCAGTCTCAGCACATTCCCTGCCTCGTCCTCGGCGTCGTCGAGATCTTCCGTCCATCGTATACCGAGCTTTTTTGCATGCTCGGCCGCAATACCGATCGGTCCCCATGCGCGGATTCTGCTGCCATACGCCCTTCGAACTGTTGCGACGCGGGCCCTCCATACCGGCCTCTTTCGGCACACTTCTGCAATCATACCGAGCGACCGATACGGCAGCACTGAGTAGGGGTCGAGCACGTGGGCCTTGTTTAGAATGCCCAACACGGCCTCCTGTGCCCGATGCAGCCTCACCGGGTCCCAGACGCCTCTGAGTAATGCTGCGGTGAACTTCCCCAGCCCCCGCACCGTCGGAAGCGCGAACTCCGAGCCGTATGTCGCCGCCGGTAAAACTGCCATCGCCGCTAGTCCCGACCTCTGCGTCATCGAGATCGGCAGAGCTCCCAACCGTTCGGCCTCCTCTGCACGCTGGTCGTAGCGCAGGTCCGTTGTCCTGCGTGTTCGCTTCGTGCCGACTAGACACCCAACGATGGTGAGCTCCTCCTTCGTCGCGATAAGTGCGCCGCCTACCCTCAACTTCGCTTCATACGCCTTCGGCGTCCCAAAAGCAAACGTCTTCGGTATCCCGATCGACATGCCGGTGTTCGAACAAAATCTGTCGACTTCCACCAAGGCGTTCTGCAAGCAGGCTTCCTTGAGACGCGACAGGAGGGTGAGGTCGTCCGCGAAGGATTCGCTCGTCACCCCCCCCACGTCGTCCACTCTGCGCACCACGATGGACAGCAGCGCGTTGATGAGGATCACGCTCAGGGGGCAGCCCTGCAGTATCCCATTGGTGGTGAAGAAGACACCTCCCACTCCCATGTGCAGCTTGTACCGCCTTCGTAGTCGCGCGTAAATGTCGCGCAGCGGCCCGAGGATTCTCTCATGGAGGCCCAGCTCCCCCACCAGCTTCAACACGATGTCTCGCGGCACCTTGTCAAAACACTTGGCAAAGTCTAGGGCCACGCCGTATAGCTCCCTTCCCGTCAAGAGCGCTTCTTCGATTTGCGAGGCGATTTCGAATACCACGTCCACGGTTCTTGCCGCTACTGAACGCCCTGGCAGCGGTGTTCAACGCGATAGAAGCGACCGGGACGTGGCCAGACGCGTTGTTGGAAGCCGCGGTCACACTGATCCCGAAGGACGAAACTCTTGACCCGCTGGCGTTGCGGCCGATCACCGTCACAAGTGCGATCTATCGCTTGTGGGCGAGTACGCGGCTCAGGGACGTCGTCCAGTGGCAGGAGAAATGGATAGCGAATAGCCAGCACGGGTTCAGGCCCAAACACGTGGCAGCTTCTTCAGCTCCGCTGTGTTCCATCCGTCCACACCTGGGACACCGCCATTCCTCTTCTTTCCAAGAATGCTTCTCAGATCCTCGCCCGTCAAATCTCGGCATTCCATCGGACGATGTTCGATGTACTCCGCATACTCCGTCCGGAACGCTTCATAGCTTGGCTCCTGTTTGCACTCGTACATCCGGTTAACCGGCGCCCACTCCTTCTGCAACGCCGCATCGATCTGCCGCGCATTCGCCGTGTACTGCCCCTCCACCTTCAGCGCCACCAGGCCATCCGCCCTCTTCTTCCTGCACCACGGTAGCAACTGCCCTTTGTTCGCGCAGTGGAGGTTTTGCATCTTGTTCTCCAGCTGTGCAATCCTTCCTTTACGCGCTTGTGCCGTCAGTGAACGGCTTCTCGCTTCCAGCTTCTGCCTGACGGTCTGGGCGACGCTCAAGTCCGGTGGACGCCGCGGGAAATTGCGCACCTTCGGTAATTGTCCGGCCATAGAATCCAGACCAGACACCACGTTCTGCCACGTCTTCTCCAGCGACCTCGGCATGCACCCAGGTCCTTCCCCATTCAGAGCTTGCAACCCTCGGATATACGCGTCGAGGCCGTTCATCGCCTTCCGGACTCTGCTCGAGGCATATGTGTCTGCGCCCGTCCCGGTGTCCGTCGCAGATGCAATCCGCGCCCTTTTGGGCACCCTCGTCTCACCTCTTCCTCGATAGGCGGCAACGGGCCCGTCGAGCAGCCCCTGTTCCTCTGCCAGCTCGATCAGAAACTGCTCGCACGCCTTCGTCGCCGACAGCCAGAGTGCTTCCACGTTCCCTGGTGCCGCATCGCCGAAGCGATTCTTCACCAACAACTCTTCCGCCCTTGCCGCTGTCCGCCCCTCGTCCACCTTGCTTATTTGCCGCAGTGACCTCGGCATTCGATACCTCTCACACGTGTCTGCGAACGCGGCGATGTCCAACTCCACCGTTACCATCTTGTGACTGGGCACCCGCTGCCCCTCCCCGTCCACGACGACGGTGGTCTCGCTCGCTACGAGTGCCTGCATCGCGACGTCGTTCAACAAGATGTGGTCGATGCGTGTGCCTCGCGTGCCTGTCTTCTCGTACGTCTTCGGGGCACCGCCAGCGGAGCAGATTTCCGCGGCGTCGTACCATCCCGACCGCAGCATGCTCGACATCGCCGCCGACGACGAGGGTTCTGCATTGAAGTCCCCGGCCACAACCACTGGCACCCGTCCGAGACTCGATGCTTCCCGGTGCACCTCCGCAATGATCCTCTCCCTCTCCGACGCAGCCTTTTCTCCAGAGTTCGCATATAGAGTGAATATATGCAAGAATTGGCTTCCTTTTCCAATTCCGACGGCCACGTGCACCCATCTTCGGCTCAGTGATGGCTTCCCGACCACGAAGGCCGGCGCCGGTTTCTTCGCAAAAACTGCAACACCCGCTCCGCCGGCTTCCGCTACCCACGGTGACGCCTTACCCTGCCGGTCGAGCCGTTCCCGACACGGTTCCCCCCACAGCGACTTCCAGCTTTGTCGGACGCCGTCCTCGAATTCCCTCTGACCCCATTCGGTCAAGAGCGTCTCCTGTACCGCCAGGATGTCTACCGCGGCACAGTCCAAAAAGTGTGCCCTTCCCCCCAACGAGGTCATGTTCAGCGTTCCAAACTTCAGTGTCTTCCCTTCCTCTCGTTGCAACACTCCGCCATCCCACTTCGGCGGCACCTCCCGTGACTCGGCGCCCCCTCTTTCATCCGCCGCGACCCTCCCCGCGTCCCCAATGCGCAATGCCGCAGTTTCCACCGTGTCCGTACGTCGCGCCAGCTCTGCTATTGCGCTGCCCGGGAGTAGGAGTCGGTCGTAGTGTTCCGGTACATACGTGACTACCGCCTGCTCCCCTGTGGCGCCCGCGCGAGGTGCGTACCGTCGTAGGATGTGCGGTCTCCTGCTGTCCAGTACCCAGATTGTCGTCCCGGTGACCGTTGCGGCTGCCGTCAGCGTCATCTCGTCCCCGTACTCGTACGGTCCCCGCATCGCCCCCACGTAGAACTCCCAGCTGCCGTACCTTTCGGACGGCGCGAAGTGAGCCTCGAACGTCGGGTCCTCCAACATCGCGTCCACAACACGCGCACGAAGCCCCCCTACCGACCATCCCGGCAGCCCGGCCACGACCGCTGCGAACTGGCAGGCACCGTCCCCAGGAATCTCTTGCACACTAGCCCCCATCGCGTCCGCCGCTTCCTTCAACCTAGACCCCAGCGCTTCGAGCGTCTTCCCTCCGCCACGCATCTCGTCGTTCGTCAGTCACGAGCGCTTCGCCGACGCCGGTTGGTGCGCCTTCTTCGTCTTCGCTAACGGTGACTTCCCCGGCGTTCCCAGCGGACGCTTCGGTTGCGTCATGTGGACGTCTTCAGACGGAGCCTCGGCCCGTCCCGTCTTCTGCTTCGTCGGTGTGGCGACGGGCGTCTTCGGAGCCTTCTTCTTGATCGGGGTTCGGTCTACGGGCATCGCCGGGGGTGTCTTCGGCCTCATCGTTGCGACCATCTCGGTCAGCTTGGCCATCTGAGCACTGAGTGCTGCGATGTCTTCACGCAGCGCGTCGTTCTTCGCGCGTAGCTCCGCGTTCTCCGCCCTGAGCTGTCGCACCGCGCCATTGTTGTCGCCTGCGCCCTTCGGTTGCTCGGGTATGCTCGTCTTTTCCTGATCCTGCCGTCGCATCGCCTCGAGATATGACGAGACCTTCGGCGTCCTCTCCGCCCTCGCATCCCACACCTGCGATTTCGGCCGCCGTCCGGACCTGTCTTCCTCGGTCTCGTCGTCGACCTTCATCAGCGCACCTCCCGCGCTTATCAGTCGATGCGGGGGCGACTCCTCACTGGCGACGACGCGCGTGTCCCCAGTGTAGTAGAGCGTAGTCGAGCGTTGTAGAGTGTGATCGAGTGTAATCGAGTGTAATCGTTTGGATTAGAATGCAAAGAATCTGTGGCGATAATCTGCATCGCCGACGGCGCGGTTATCTCTTCGCACGTGATGTGTCATGCTTTCGCCTCTTTAGCTCGTCTTGATCGTCGCGCTCAGGCGCGCGTTTGGTGCTTCGCTTCTTCTTCGATTGCTCGTCGAGGTTCATCGGTTGCGCGTCGATTTCTGCTTTTTCCCAGCGCCTGGGCGATGGTCGTGGCGCATCGACGCGTCCTTTGCGTCTTTTCGGTACCGGCTCCGCCGCGGAGTCTGGTTGCCGCTTCTTCGCTGGCGTTGGCGCCGTCTTCCCGACCTTCGCTGCTGATGTCGGCGTTGATGTTGCGGGTTCTCGCTCGTCTTCCTCTGCTTCCGGCAGAACGAGCACCACGTTCTCACGTTTCGCCTGTCTCGGCGCTGGCGCGGGACCCTCCGGCTCCGCCTTCCTCTTCTTCGCCGTTGTTTCTTCACCTCTCGCCACGGCCGCCCGGTGGTGCCCTTTCCTGCAGCAGTGCCCGGGTCTCCTACTCCTCAGGTCGGCGTGTTTCTTACAGCCGTCGCACGTCGGCATGCCATGATCGAGGCATCGGTGGTGATGGTTGCGACAGCACTCCGCTGTCGTCTTACACGTGGCGCACTGCGTCATCCGGTGCTCGGCACACATTTTTACGGCTAGGCCATCACCCTCCCTGTGATGGGCCTGGCAGCACCACGCCACCGACTTGCCCCGGCGCTTACACACGTCGCACTTCACCTTTTGGTGCCCGGGGCACACCCGCTCACCCCACTTTTCGTGTCGGGGAATCCCTTCCGGCACGAGCCACGGATCCCCTCCGACGACAGCCGACTTCTTCCCTTTCCTCTTCTCCGTAGCGTCATCGAAGGCCGCCCATCTCGCCGCACGCTCCGCCCTTTCTCTTCCGTACGTCGGGAAAAGGTCCATCCCCCACGCCTCGCCGGTGAACGCATGCCGGCTCGCCTTCAGCTGCGTCTCCAAGATTCCCATCGTCTCCTCGCCGCCGCGGAAAATTGGCCTCATCTCGTAGCCCGTGAGGCATGGGGGGGCCCCTACCGTTCTCAATGAACCTATCTTCTCCAGCTTTCTACCCGGCAGAAGCGGCCCCACCCCTTTCCGCTCAAGCGCTTCCCCGATCGTTTTCAGCATCCGCGCCAACATTCTCGCACGGATACACAGCGGCGTCCCACCTGTCGTCGCCACTAAACTGCCCGGTAGATCGAGCCCGGTGTACACTTCGAAGTCTACTGCGAGCTCTGCCGTCGAGACGTCACCCGCTACCGACCAGCACATCCCATCCAGCCAATACTGCAGCGCCCGGAACCACCTCTCTCCTGCTACCGCCGTGAAGGTCCCCGGTCCAGCGATCGCTTCGAAATTCAGCCGGCGCGGGGGGCAGTCGTCAGGGTGCAGTTGTCTCCAGGGGTGGCCGACTGCCCGGTCTCTTCCTTCTCTCTCCAGCCGTCGTCTCTCTTGCATGACTTCCGCCATGAATGTGTGCAGCACTTCGATGTTGATCCGACTTCCCTTCGGCAGAATCCCGTGTTCTTGCAGGCACGGAGGCCAAGTCGAGCGATCTGCGTCAACAATTTCGGCATACTGCTGTTGCATTCGGATTCGTTCATACGCCCGGCACTGCCACCAAATGTGGCCCAGAGTTTCTTCCGTCGCCTCGTCACAGCGTCTGCACAGCCCGTCACCTCCCCACAGCTTAGCAGCATGTGATTCCGTCATCACCGACCCTGCTACGACCTCGGCAACGTCCCGCGCGGCCGTCAGCGTTGTCGACGCCTTCAGCCCGTAGGCATTCGTCGCGGTGTAGTCGACACCCGCCCGTACCCCTCCGAAGTTTGTGCGCCTCTTCTCGAGCTCCCCTAGTCGCCAGCCGTGAATCGCCTTTCTCAGGGTGTGCCCTCGCTCCCCCTTACTCTGTCGCACCAGCCTCAGCACATTCCCTGCCTCGTCCTCGGCGTCGTCGAGATCTTCTGTCCATCGTATACCGAGCTTCTTTGCATGCTCGGCCGCAATACCGATCGGTCCCCATGCGCGGATTCTGCTGCCATACGCCCTTCGAACTGTTGCGACGCGGGCCCTCCATACCGGCCTCTTTCGGCACACTTCTGCGATCATGCCGAGCGACCGATATGGCAGCACTGTGTAGGGGTCGAGCATGTGGGCCTTGTTTAGAATGCCCAACACGGCCTCCTGTGCCCGATGCAGCCTCACCGGGTCCCAGACGCCTCTGAGCAATGCTGCGGTGAACTTCCCCAGCCCCCGCACCGTCGGAAGCGCGAACTCCGAGCCGTATGTCGCCGCCGGTAGAACCGCCATCGCCGCTAGCCCCGACCTCTGCGCCCTCGAGATCGGTAAGGCACCCAACCGTTCGGCCTCCTCTGCACGCTGGTCGTAGCGCAGGTCCGTTGTTCTGCGTGTCCGCTTCGTGCCGACCAGACATCCTACGATTGTAAGCTCTTCCTTCGTCACGATGTCGGCGCCACCTATCTTCAACTTCGCTTCGTACCCCTTCGGCGTCCCGAAAGCGAACGTCTTCGGTATCCCGATCGACATGCCGGTGTTCGCACAAAACCTGTCGACTTCCACCAAGGCGTCCTGCAAGCATGCTTCTCTGAGACGCGTCAGGAGGGTGAGGTCGTCCGCGAAGGACTCGCTCGTCACCCCCCCCACGTCGTCCACTCTGCGCACCACGATGGACAGCAGCGCGTTGATGAGGATCACGCTCAGGGGGCAGCCCTGCAGTATCCCGTTGGTGGTGTAAAAGATGTCTCCCAGCCCCATGTGCAACTTGTACCGCCTTCGTAGTCGCGCGTAAACATCGCGCAGCGGCCCGAGAATTCTCTCATGGAGGCCAAGATCCCCCACCAGCTTCAGCACGACGTCTCGTGGCACTTTGTCGAAGCACTTGGCAAAGTCTAGGGCCACGCCGTACAGCTCCTTTCCCGTCAAGAGAGCCTCTTCAATCTGCGAGGCGATTTCAAACACCACGTCCACGGTTCCGTGTTTGGGCCTGAACCCGTGCTGGCTATCTGCTATCCAGCCTTCTTGCCACTGGACGACGTCCCTGAGCCTCGTGCTCGCCCACAAGCGATAGACCGCGCTTGTGACGGTGATGGGCCGCAATGCCAGTGTAATCGAGTGTAGTAGAGTGTAGTAGAGTGTAGTCGAGCGTTGTAGAGTGTGATCGAAATCGACACTAGTATTTTGGGTTCGACCACTGGTGGACCCCTGGCTGGCCCATGAGCGACCATGTTGACCACTGTCTGGCCCAAGAAGTGCCAAGCACAAGCATACGAGGGACGGAAACCGCAGGTGTGGGCCTTCACCGTGGTGGAGCCAGGCTAGATTCGGGGTGGCGCCCTGGGAGGGACAGGGACGGGGGTAGTCACGCCTTAGTCCCAGGGCCTCTCCCCACCCATCTGTATGTGTTCTCCTGGTCATCGCTACCGCGCTGACCTTTCCCTCAAAGCCCGCTGCCCACTGCCCTACAAGAGACATGCTTTGCACTCTCTGAATGCCCATTGACTGTGCTCCGCTTCAGCCGACTGCTTTGGAAGAGGTACTGTGCTCCGTTTGGTGCCGACTGCCCTGCCAGAGACGTGCTTGCAGACAGAGGTCGGCCGCCGCTACTTTGGTTTTCTCTCGCGTCTTCCCAGCTCCGCCACCTTCCCAGAGGCTTGGGGAGAGCCACGTGCTCCGGCTGTAAGGGACGAGACCGAGGTGCGACGCTGGCCCCGGTCGCAATCTGTATGTGCCGGCCCGGCCCGATTAGGCCTTTGGAGTACCGCGTGAATGGCGCGATTGGGCCCACGCGCATGCAGCCTGTCTGCTCGCAGTCACGCCGGCCGGCCCGCAACCGCAACCACATTCGCTTGTGCCCACACACCAGCTCTTCTTATCGAGCTAGCGATCCAGCTAAGGAGCACAACCGAGGATCCGAGGCGGAATCATGCCCCACAGTGGCCGCACGAGAGCAGACAGCGATGAAGGCCGCAGGGACAGGGTGTGTCAGCCACAATAACGGCAGGTTCCTCCCGCAGACGCACTACCCATCGGAATGTGACAGCGCAAGTAGGCTCGATGGAAGCACGAAGTGAAGCAGGATAGACGAGCTACGGAGACGAGACGAGTCGTGTACCAGGGGCAGGCCGGGACGATGAACCGCATGAAGCCGAAGAAAAAGTTCAAGAACGAAGCAACACCACAAGCCGCGTGCAGCCAAGCAGACCTCCCGGAACCTACGTGGGCAGTAACGAGGAGCCAACAGATGAGTGTCCACTGAACCCCCTTGTCAATACCCCCAACGACTATGGCACGAATTGCGCAATGCCAGACGGTAGCGTCTGACAATGGCATGCGTGACATTGCAGTGCCTAAAGGTGAGATTAGCCTCCGTTTTCAACCGCCTTGTTGTCGCCAGGGAGATCGAACCCACAAACAGAAACTTGACATCTTCGAGGACAGGGTGTCTGCCAAGCGCTTGCCCTATCGCCTGGAACTGCCCCGCAGGGAATGCCAAAAGGCTCGAGTATTAGCTGCGCTAAATTGCAAAGGTTGCTAATACGGGAAAACGGGTACCCGAGCCCCTATGCACTCGACAACCTGCTTCCATAATCAGTCCGAACTTCCTCGTCCCCTGCTGCACTGCCTGGCTACATCCTTTTTTCAGACGAATATGCTTCTTTTTGTTCGATATTCGATGATCGTGCTATCAGCATCTTTAGCCTTAGAAGGCTCGATAATAGACACGTTGCATCGGCTAATCAGGATTGGCTGAGTGCTGTGTGTTTAATCAATTGTTACAGTACCCCCCCAAATTCACCAAAAGCTGATCGATTGTAATCGATCGTAATCGAGTGTAATCGAGTGTAATCGACGCGTAATCGAGTGTAATCGAGCTCAAGTCGCTTTCAGGGGGGGTAGGTGAATTGGCTCAATATGCATATATTTGCAAAAAAAACATGCATATATTTGCAAAAAAACTTAAGATTTTTTGCAAATATGGGTCGATTTAAAAAAGGGGGGGGGGGGCAGTGCTGATACTAAGCCTGAGACCCAAAACGAAGTTGCTAACCCTGGGTGGGGGTGGGTACCCCCCCCCTCCCCCTCAGGGCGAGTGCCCTGAGTTTTTTAACTGATTGCTCAGACACGGTTGTAGGGGCCTTCTCCCCGTGACGGATTCGCCTGTGCTCTAGTAGCACGGGTGGTCCTGGCTGTGACGAGCTACGATCAGCCGCCTGACAAACCAGACTCACACCGCAGTCCTGTCTGCAGACACTCAGGTTCCACGCTGATGATGGTCCGCCTTATGTGTCCGTGGCTTAAAGGACCGAAACACGGCGCAGACGGGACCAGTGCGGTGTTGAGCACATACCCATTCCAAGCACGTTCTTGCAATCCCCCTCCCCCTCCTGGTGCAACCCACTGTGGACCTACTGTGGGACCCACCTTAGCTAAATTCTCTAAGGTGAAACGGTGGAAAAAGTGGGTCAAAAATCTTTTTTTTCGAGTGCTTTTTTGGGAGGATTTGGGCCAAAAAAAAAATTTTTTTTTTGGTCGCTGCTGAGGAAACCACCTTAGAGCGGGCACCACCCTGCTGCAAACAGGCCCTGCAGGAGGGGGGGGGGGGTGTTTAGGGGGGGGGTACCCACCCACCCCTCGTTGCCGTCCGGCTGACAACGATGCCGAGTTTAGGGGCCTTAGCATCAGCACTGGGGGGGGTTCACTTCTTGTCGGTTTTTTTGCTTTCCGTTGATGTTCACTCAGCTCAGACACAAGGAATCATCCCAGAAAGTTGTTTCAGGAGGTTTTCTGACCATAAACTTGGAGAAGCCATCAACAAAACACGAAAATAGCCCCCAAAATGGTGAATTCACCCTTTTTTCAATCATTTTGGGGCAACTGTGGTGTGGTTGCTGTGCAATGCCTTTTTGTCACCGCTCCACCCCAGAACGCCTTGGAAACCCCCCAGAACACTCTGGAAGAACACCAGAACACCTTGGATACCCACAAACCACCTTGGAAGACTCCAAACTACCTTGAAAGACCTCCAGAACACCTTGGCAGAATACCTTCAAGACCCCCAGAGGACATTGGAAAACCCCTGGCGCACGTTGGCAGACCCTCAAAACACCTTGAAAGACCTCTTGAACACCTTGGAACCCCCCAGAACACCTTGGAAACTCCCCAGAACACGTTGGAAAGCTCCCAGAATACCCTGCAAGACCACCAGAGCACCTTGGTCGACCCCACCCAACCTTGGAAGACCTTCATCACACCTTGTAAGAACCCAGAACACCTTGGCAGAACTCCTTGCTAAGCCCCCAGACAGCTTGGGAACCCCGAGAACACCTTGAAACCCCCCAGAATACCTTAGAACCCCCTCAGAACACCTTGAAAAACCTCCGGAACACTCCTCAGAACACCTTGAAGACCCCCTGACAACCCTGGAAACACCCAGAGCACCTTGGAAAACCCCTAAGGACACTTTGGAAGACCCCTCAGGACACTTTGGAGACCCCCCGGACACTTTGGAAGACCCCCCGGACACTTTGGAAGACCCCCGGCACACCTTGGACGACCTTCAGAACACCTCGGAAGGTGTCCTGGGGGTCTTCCAATGTGTTGTGGGGGGGTTTTCAAGGTGCACACCAGGGGTTCCAAGGTGTTCAAGAGGTCTTTCAAGGTGTTTTGAGGGTCTGCCAACGTGCACCAGGGGTTTTCTAGGGGGCTTGAAGGTCTTCTGCCAAGGTGTTCTGGGGGTCTTTCAAAGTAGTTTGGGGTCTTCCAAGGTGGTTTGGGCTAAGGGCAGCAAACACAAGCCGAAAGGCAATGCTTTCGCGCTGACCTTGCCTGCAGCGCCCAGCGTAGACGCAAACCCGACAACGACAAGCCGACGACGACAGCCAAAAACGACGCCAGGTAAGAAGCACGACTCACGCGGCTGACATGGCATCAAGCACGTTGGAGTGGCCGCCGCTGCATGGCAAGTGCAGCAGTTGCCTCGCTTTGAGAAACTGGTGAGAAACGGGGCTGAATGCCAAGCGATACGGTGGTTTACGACGAGTGGTGCGCCTCCTTACCACCCAGAGCCGACTTCAGCGGATTACAACAGCAGCAGCGTGCAAAGACGAAAGGACACAAAATCCAGCGGAGACACCCACGGCCGAAATGAATGACTTCTTCTCCGCAAAAGAACGAAGTGTGCAACTTGCGGCTGTAGCGGCCTACGGCAACTCCACAGACGTGGCAAGTTTATGGTTTGCCCGGTTTATCCGCCTGGTCTCCGACCTAATTTTTCCAGTCAGCCAACCCTAACATGTCGTTATTGGCACTTTCAGCTCGTTGGCTACCGGATCATCGGGTTTGCGTACGAATTCCGCACAAAACAGCGCGTTTCTGCACGACTCTCGGTCCAGATGGTGACCAGGAATATTTTCGAATAAAATATTGCACAAAAAATATGCGCAATTTATTTCGCCTGTATGCCTATATTTAGCCCATATTTAGCCTATATTTAGCCTATATTTAGCCTATATGAGCCTATATTTTGCCTATATCTTTATTATTCTTTGGGAAAAACACGAAAATAATCGAATATAGGCTAAATATATATAGGCGTACATGTATGATTAGACGTTGACTACCGATTCTATTTAAATTTGGAATTCGAAATTGGACGTTGACTACCAATTCTAGTTAAATTTGGATCCGACGTTAGACGTTGACTAGCAATTCTGATTAAATTTGGATCCGACAATAGACGTTGACTACCACTTCTAATTAAATATGGGATCCGAAATTGGACGTTGACTAATACGTCTAATTAAATTTGGATTCAATACTAGAAGTTGACTGGCGCGGGAATTCTTTGCTGTACCGTACCGTGCGCTGGGGGGCGCTGCCCCCCCAGACCCCCCTTCTCTTACAAATTAGCTTAACCATTTTGTCTGATTCTTATTACCAACACTGAGGTTGGGCTGGGCTGGCATGGTAGTGCTTGCCTCTTGACTACCAATTCTAATTAATTTTGGACCCCGAGGGCGAAAAAGGACTTTTCTACAGAGGAGGAAAAGCTATATAAATCCCTGCTCACATTTAGAAAAAAAAACGGGGAAAAAAAGGAGCCCAGCACGAGCTGCTGTTGTTGACAAAAAAAGATCTGGGGAGGAAACTGGTGTCACATCCTCTAGTCCACCTTGGAAAACGGAAAATCCAAAAGAAGTATGCGTTTTTTTCGGGAACCCTGGGGGCCAGCCCCGTGGTGTATGTGTGTCAAACTGGGTCCAACGGCTGGTGGGGCCTAGCTAAAGTCTCATCATCAGGGGGGGACAGTCATAAACACGTCACCAAGAAACATACCCAAAAAGAAATTGCCGCTGCGAGGGGCCAAGAAACTACCCCCCCCCACAAGTGTATCCGAAAAAAAATTGCCGCTGCGCGGGGCCTGAGTCAACAATAATAAGCCCAACCCGTTCTTATACAAGACGGGGAGGACGCGATCTGAAACACGGGGGTCCTCGGTGAACCGCCCCTGGTGCAGTCGGTCGGGGGTCCAACCCACTGCACCGGGATGGGCACGGTGCAACAGCGAACAGAGGCTTTTCTTCCGCGCAAACTGCGCTTTTTCTGAAGAGCTTCTAGCCGAACCCCTGTTTTTACATTTCTTCGAGACAAAAGTGCCCAACATAGCTTCCCCACCAGAAAATGGCTATCCCTCACATTATTTTCAGGTTGTACACGATTTTGAGGGTCACGCTAATACCCTGGCTCTGCAGCCCGAAAAGAAAAATGAAAATGTGGCGTGTAGCACTCATGGCCGGGATTGTCGGCACGGTGGCGGCGCAGGATGTCTGCGAGGTGAACACGCCGAAGGGAACGCTTGACCTGGGCATTATGACACAAGCCCAGTTCACGCTCCGGGAGAACAACTTAAACGACGTGATTTATACTCTGGGCTGGTGCCGGAAGTCGGTAACAACAGCACCGCCGGGGTCAGGCCAGTGCGACAATCTTCCGGCGTATCTGACATCCCACCAGAAAACAACGGGGTTGTGCGATGCTTCAATGCCAGTTTACACGTCATCACAAGTAACACCAGACAATGCGCGCGATGGGTACAAGATCGTCCTCTCACTACGTGAAATGCAGGCTAATCGCTACAGAGCGGAGTTGACATTGCTTTGTAACTCCGCTCTTCCCGCTTCGTCGGTGAGGTGTGCGAACAACGAGTGTGCGGTCGCGTACTCAGGTTACCTCTTCCAAGCCTCGTTCGAAACTGGCGCCGTCTGCTACTCCCGCTTTAGCGGATCAGGGGGGGGCTGCGGGGGCGGATGCGTGTTCCTCATCATTTTCTTCGTTGGTGGATTCCTTTACTTCGCTATCGGCATGGCTTACAACTACCGGTTCAAAGAACTCCGTGGTACCGAAATGGTCCCCAATGTGGAGCAGTGGAAGGAGCTTCCCGTGCTCGTCAAGGATGGCGTCGTGTTTACGTACTCGAAGATATCCGAAAAGGTTAGAGGCGACAGCAACTAGCCTTCTGACACACTGTTTCTTGCGCTTTTCTTTTGTTTGCGGGGTTTCATGAAAGGAGGCGTTCTCGTTGTGTGCAGAGCCGAGGGGGCCATTCTGTGTACAGACATGAGTAACGTAGGTATTGCTGATTGCAATTAAAGTGGGTGTATACATCGCTTGTCCAGCTGTGAGCAGCGCACCGAGCTTTGCAATGAACCAGCCGTGGCTTCAATTTGCAGCACACGGCAGAATTCACGTGCAGTAACGAGTGTTTGTGGGTTCAGCCTCAGGTGTTTTTTATGATGCAGTGATTATCTCCGCTAAACTGGCGCACTGGAAGTGGGGGTTCTTTTTTGGCCAGGGAAGTGCCCCGGCTCGCTTTGAAAGGCTCGCGAAGCTAGAGTAGCCCTCCTCAAGCGCAGCGTACCGCGGACCGCCGATCAAAAGTGCGACGGGCGGCCTGAGATCGGTTGCTCGTCGATTCTGTCTCAGAACACCGCAAGTGGGCACGTCTCTTTTTGTGTCTAACAAATGCAATTTGTCAAGAACAAAAACAGATCGATGGCAGCGTACTATCCTCACTCCCGTTAGATGAACAAAACAGGTTTGAAGGAAGTGCGCACAAACAAAGGAAGCGCCAGATCCGTTTTTTGCTTGTGTTGTTCTGTATTCAAAGTTGAGAACCGCTCCCGCTGCCTCAGACCGTACCCTTCGTCTCAGCATGTTCTTAGTCACGAAACGTAGCAGCGCGCAAAACGCGTGACGGCTCTGCCAAACGAATTAAAGGCGGCACCACCATTTCAAACTCTGTTTGAAATAATTACAGTAAGTTAAACATAGGTTAGAGGTTCAACGACGAGCCGAGCCTCACCGCCCCCCTGTTTTAGGGATTCCACCCGGCACCTGAACTCGAGGGGGTAGACAAAGTCTTGTGGTGCTCGGGGGACTCATCATCACAATAAAAGCTAGCCTGCAGACAGCGCCTCAACCCAGCTAGTCAATTCGTTTTCCTTTTTGTACATTTGTACTGACTGGAACACTTCCGAACAACAGTTGCACAACGAAGCCAACGAAGAGTGCTATTACAGCAAACCGCGTAAAGAGGTTTATGCTCTGTACACGTAAAGAACAAATGGTCAGAGTGTTTCCCTCATATTACTTGTCGACAAGCAGTGGCTTGTATTTGTCATCGCTTGTATTTGTCATGGCTTGTATTTGTCATTGCTTGTACTTGTCATGGCTTGTGCTTGTCATGGCTTGTAGTTGGCATGGCTTGTATTTGTCATGGTATTTGCCTATGTACCTGTCATAAAATTATGTATGACAAACACGTAGTTAACATGCTGCAAATGGGAACGGGGGTGCGTTCTGATTTTAGTGGCTTAAACCAACCACAATGGAAGTGCAAAGAGAACGAAGATAATAAACGCTAGAACGAAGATGCTCACTTGTTCTATACCTTCTTTGCGGGTTAGCTCCTCGGTGAGTGGAGTAGTGACTTGTGGGTTCTGGCGACAAGAAAGTACAAATGCCCAAAGATAAATGTTAACGTCAGCCACTCGGGCCCCGTGACAACCTTCAAAAGCTGAGAAAAAAGTCTTGATGAAAAGAACGAAATTCAATTAATTGTTTCGAACAGATCTCTTGTGCTGTTTTCTTTTTTTTTTTTTTTGCAGTTCTAGCTCCCTGTGGTGATGGTGAGGAGCCGTTTTTTTTTTTCTTCTCTTGATTCTGAACAGTTCGGGCTTCAAACCCTTCAACTGCCTGAATAGGAAAACTTAGCTTCGCCCACGTTTCACGGATAAATGGAAGAAGGAATGAAGAAAAAAGCAATCTGCGTCAGAGACCGCTGGAACGATGCCTGAATGTCCTCCGATAGTCTCGTTGCAGGATGGGAGAGTGTAAAGGAGACCGCAAGCCCCTTCGAGCTGGTCCTTGTACTCTAGCTTGTTTTTATCTCTTGCTGTGCTGTATCTGATAACGTGTCCAGGAATCAACTGGTTGCAAAATGTAGTTAATAGCAATTCACTACTTTATTACAGGACGTTCGACCTGTGCACTCAACCAGATCGAAATTCCCTGTGAGTTCTGATCTGACGCCGATGCCATAGGTACAGGTGGAGCATAGTGTCGGCGTGTGGAAAGTGGCTAGTGAATAACGTGGTCACTTGTGTGCGCACGAGCATTCGTTTATACGAACACCAACGAGAGTTCCAGTATCCGCACGGGCCGCCGAAAGAGTCGTCTGGGCAAGCTTGCGCCTTCTCTTCGATCGCTAACGTTTTCAGCACAGGTTCTCAACCAAGAATGTGGCAGGATGATGTTATGCCGGTCAATCCCCTCACGATTAACCATGATGTGCCGTGAAACTTCAGAGAATATAGAATATGGGGGATCTGGCGTGATAGACAGCGGCAGGCAATTCGACGCACTTCTAGGGTATAGGGGTGGACCGGCTTAGATAATATTATGTTTAAAGTAGAAACTCGCTTCTTTCTCCACTCGTAGAAAGTTTTGGTGCCAGGGATTCGACAATATTCAGAACCGGGGTTGCCAGAGGATCTGGTTCTTTCTAAGGGGGAGAATAGCTCATAAGCAGCGAGTCTTTCTTTGGCTCTGTTGCCGACGCAGCACCAGCCCTTCTTGTGTGGATTCATTGCCACCATCACCCCTCCGCCTGTTCGTCTCTGTGTTGGTCGTGCAATGCCTACCCACCCCTGGAAACGGCTTTTGCTCGTAATTCTCTTTCCCGGGCCACCTTTTGAGGGTGGCCTATTGTCTTGAGTGGTTTTCTCTTTTTTCTATTGGTAGAACAACCCCTGCTGTTAAAATCCAACGCCGAACAGAAGTGGGCCAGAATGCAGCGGTTTTCGATCACTTCCGAGGTGATATACAACGTATTCGACCACA
This sequence comes from Diplonema papillatum, assembly GCA_030068145.1. Lineage (NCBI taxonomy): Eukaryota > Euglenozoa > Diplonemea > Diplonemida > Diplonemidae > Diplonema > Diplonema papillatum. The sequence continues at coordinate 13,062 of JAPJBO010000470.1, read as the reverse complement.
TTCTCGCCTCAGGACTCGGTAGGAGCGTGTCCTTCGTCTTTTTGCGCAACAATTTTTTTCTCTTGCGTAGGGCTTCATCATTCTGGTGCATGCGGTTCCTCGCAATGTTTGCACCAATGGCAGGCCTCGTCAGTTTGCTTTTGAGAATGCTCTGCAGGTTCCATATTGTGGTTCTTACAAAAACGGTTCTTACTAAAACGAATAAAGCTATTTTGTAAAAGCGACCTTTTAAGTTTTCCATCTGTATCCTCCGCCCAGTGATTTCAGCTTGAACCCACTCTGTGGCACAATTTAACTGTTTTGAGCCTGTAAAGAGTTGAGCATTTGGCACGAGGAAAACTGTGTTTCCCATGCATCAAGAGCGGCCCCGTGTGGCTCGCGCTGGTACAGCCTGTTACCCTTTTCCATCCCGCGCCTTTCGGTTCAACGCGGTTCACCTACCATTGACTGTACCCGCCCCACTCACTCTGCGTGGACATATAGATTCCAATTCTGGACAAGTGGTAGACAACACTTTGTTCCTGCACGCATCTGCCCCAATCGAGGCAGCGGTTGCAGTGAGAGAACCATGGTGCTGTGATGTGAGCATGGTGCTGTGAGCGTGCTGTGAGCATGGTGCTGGCGACAGCAAACGTAGAGAACAAGAGGTTACCAGATTCTCTCTTACCAGCGTGTTATGTCTTACATTTGTGCAGAACCAGGGACCGGTGACGTGAGAACAAAACACGATGCATACACAGCTGTCGTTTGGTAGTGTAAATCTGATGTCAGCAAGCATACAACAACAGAAAGCAGAAAAGGAAGTGGGCTTGACAATGTCGTCGATGCGATTCACCGTTTTTAACGAGTTTAAAGACAAGGATGTGCTGACGAAGCTTCCCGGCGGCGTCACAGTCGAGATGCCATCGGATGCGTGGAGAATTGAAGAAAGCAAGCGCTCCGACGAGGAAAAGTCGCTACTGGCCACAAATGCGAAGTTGATTTTTGATCCTGCAGTTGATAAAGGTCAACTCAACAATGTTGTCGAAGCCATTACAAAGCTCGGTTTCAAAGAAGTCTCGCGTTTCCCTTCGACGGTCACTGGTACGGTTTTCGTTACACGTTTTGCATCCGCGTTACTTAATGCTGACAAGACGAGCATGAAATTTGTTCCTGCGAGCATTCTGCATCAAAACTGATGCTTCGGTACTGAAACATCGTGTGGACGGAACACCGATCTGATCTGCTCTGACCCGATTTCGAGCCTAATTTTTAGAGTGAAAGAAAACTGGGGGTAGAGTTAGAATTTCGGGCTCTGACTCCAAAAAGGCCCCCCAAAGAAAAAGAAAGTCCCATTCCTAGGAAAGGCCTTGGCCTATCTCAAAGCTCAAACTATCCGAACCTGCAGGTCATACGATGGACGACAGGATTATATTTGCCTTGCAGTGATTGAATGCTAGGCCCCCGAAACAAACGAGGGGATGCGGGCTGTACTGTTGACACGTTTGATCCTAATCGCTCGTACGGAGCTGAAGGAGCAACCAGGCCGCGTCGAGGATGGGAATCTTCCCGAGAACATGACGTCTATTCCACACGGCGGCTTGACTCGGTTCTACGACGGAATCAATAGTCACCAAAGCCGTTGAGGCGACGTCATACTAATCCAGTTTCAAGCCTTGCACGATTTACAAAGCAGCGACCGTTTTATGTGCGTTGTTCCGTGACCAATGACCATCTAGCCCTTGGTCAATGCCCATTGGACACTGACAAATGACTGGCAGGTTTTCAGTTCCAACGCGCCTTTTTCTGAGGGATATACGTCTTGTCGGGCAGTTGGACGTACCGTCATGCAAACTTGTAATATTTGGTACGATACCCTCTTCAAGGAAAATACTTCATGTTCGGCTGAATGCAAGCAATGACGGGGAAAAATGTGGAAATGTGTGACGCATCCCAAGGAGGATCCCGCGCCTAGGTAGGCTCAACGAACAAATAGCACCTACATTAGAACCCGAAAAGGCGTGGCAGGCAGGGTGGGGCACCACTACAATGGACCCGCCAAAGCGGGTGCCGCCTAAGCGGAAGCGGGATGCAGAAGAAGTGAGGGAAGAAGAACGCAGGCTGCGACCGCACCCGTATGGCATTCGGCCCGAAGGGAACATGTTCCTCGAGGCTGTCAGCAACTGTCGGAACGCAGGGCTTGGCACGCTGCAGCCAATATCAGACACACTAGTTGGTGAAATCTTGGGATACCTCCCTGCCGAGTCACTCTGCATAGCTTCCACTGCAAGTAAGAGCCTCTACGCTTTCAGCCACGCAGATGATCTGTGGAAACCGCTCACGCTGTTCTCCTTGAGAAAAGACGGCAAGTATTTCTACGATGCTAATGGGTGGAAGCAGACTTACATCAACACCAAGTGGAAGTTCCTCGGTAAAAAGGGAAGTCCGCCACGACATTCGCCCATCCGTGTCACCAACTTTTTTTCGGACACGCTCTACCACCCACACCACGATGCCAGTATGCGCATCCCCCCTGCCTGGACACGCGTGAACAACGTTGACCGCGTTTCGGCTAAAACCTTGACAAAGCGTGCATTCGTCGACACGTACGAAACTCCTGGTGTCCCAGTTGTCATCCAAGATTTAGTATCGGAATGGCCTTCGTTTCGCAAGTGGGACTGGCAGTACCTCCTGCAATTTTCAGACGCGGAATTTCAATGCGAGGCAGCGAAGCTAACCCTCGAAGAGTTTAAGACGTACAGCGACAACCAGCTTGACGACCGGCCTCTATATCTGTTCGACTCCAAGTTTTGTGACACCGTGCCGCAGTTCAAAGAGGACTACGAGGTACCGCAATATTTCACGGATGACCTCTTCAAAGTGCTTGGCAGTGCTCGGCCAGACTACCGATGGCTGATTATGGGGCCTACCAGATCAGGTATCACCACCTACTTTTGAACAGCACAAAGCCTTCTTTGGTTTGTTAGGTCACTGAGGTAAGTCACCTATTGAATTTGTGCGTTTGTTGTGAGCTTATGTACAATGGCAGTCTACCTGATGGTTACTGGCTGTTACTGGCAGCGCAGAGCAGGGGTGTACGTGATTTAAACGCTGGATGTATGTAGACTTCGCAAAATTCGACCTCCTGGGGTGATCCACCTAATTTTTAGCACAAGAAATCACAACTTTTCGTCGTCTTGTTGCGTTAGTGGGGAGTCATTTGCAAGCAAATGAGTACCACACTATGCCAGCTTTTCGCTACGTGACTCCAGAAGGGTCACTTTTTCCGCGCTTTCGCAACTTTTCATAATTAGGTTTGACACATTGTTCTGCAGAGCTCTGCAAAGTTGTGAAAAGTTGTAGGGGAGACTGGCAAGGGAGCGGGGGGAACACATCACGGCGATGGCGGCGCTTTCGGCGGCGCCATCGTCGATGCTCGACCGCCTCGGAGATGCAGCAGAGCGGGCTAGCCGGGCAGCAGCGGCGGCTCGGAGTCAGAAGGAGCGAGGGGTGGCACTGACACTCCTGGAGGCGGCGATCAGCCTCCTGGAGGCGGAGCAGCGGAACGAGCCAGGGGGAAGCAAGGACGGCCGAAGTACCAAGGCGAGGATCGTGAAGGAGCACCGCAACAGCAACAACAGCAACAGCAACAGCAACCGCAACAGCAACAACAGCAACCGCACCAGCAACAACAGCAACAGCAACAGCAACCGCACCAGCAGCAACAGCAACAACAGCAACAGCAACCGCACCAGCAACAGCAGCGTCAGCCACAACAACAACGGCAACCGCGGCTACAAGCACGACAGCAACCACAACAACGGCAGCGACAGCAACAGAGGCAACCGCAACAGCAACAACTGCAGCAGCAACAACACCAGCAGCAGCAACAACAGCCACAGTAACAACAGCAACCGCAACAGCAACGGCGGAACCGACCGCAACAACAAGAGCAACCGCAGCAGCGGCAACATCAGCAGTGGGTAGACGTCGTCAGACGTAAGGCGACCGTGTGCGGCGTGCACAGTTTCGACTGGAACGTGCCGATCCTCGAGTCGTGCTCATTCGAGGCGAAGAAGGAGGGGCTCTGGGTCGCACCCAGCGTCGATGAGGCCGAGACGGCGATGGGCGTGGCGGTCGATGCTGCGGCGCTGGCGACAGAGGAGGTTCGGTACGCGGTGTTGTGCCGACAGCCGTTCGAGAAGAGCGAGGCGCGCCACGTCCTCATGGAGACGGGCGTGGTGCAGCGGATGCACCTGTGGACGCACGGGGACGTTCGGCAGGCCGGGAAGGTAGGGAAGGTCCGGCAGGCGGCGACAGAAGGCGGACAGAAGCCCGGCGCGGCCACGGCGGTACTCGTCCTCACCGTGGCACGCAAGCACACGGCGGCCGAAACGTGGGCATGCGTGGAGAAGGACCCGCACACGGCGATGACGCGTCTCTGCCGCCGGGCGGTGAAGGCGACTTCGGCGCAGACGCGCCTCGAAGCGGCCTCCATGTGGGGCGTGACGTCGCAGCAGGGCCGCCGTGAACTCCTGGTTCGCGTACCTGCGGGACACGTGGACGCCATCCTGCAGGGGTCGGGTAGGGATGGCTGCTTCTGGCGACCAGTCGGGAAGGAAGCGCGCGACGCCACGCCGGTCGTCGCATTAAATGCGGACGTGACGCGGGAGACCGCGTTGGCGTTGTTGAAGAAGTGCGGCGAGGCCGGGGGCGGTGTCGTTCTTGGTGGAAGACGTCTTCTGCTGCGGGCGCGCGGCTCGGGGATGCTGGCGCGCGTGCGGGCGGCTGCTGGTGAGCACGCGGCGCCCCCGCTCGAAACGAAACTGCGGTACCTCGTGTCCGGTGCCAGGGCGCGAGAACACGAGGCCGACGTCGAGATGCTGCTCAGGCTCGCTGGCTGGGCTGCGACGGTCACGACATCCTTCGTGAGAAGCGGCATGCGGACGTGCGTGGTGACGGGGGATGGCGGCCCGCCGTTTCGGGTGATCGAAAGGGAAGGGTCGCCCTTCATTGTCGTCAACGACTACGACAAGGGCGAGATGCCGCGGCCGCGTTCCAAGCGCCTCGCCTCCTCCCTCCCGACGGCGCCCGGCCAGAGGCGGCGCATGAAGCTGCCCGCCGCCGAAGTGCACACGGATCCGGAGCCGGCTCCGTCCAACAAGCGGAAGCACGAGGAGGTGGCGCAGCCGGCGGAAGCGGGACAGTCGCTAATCCGGCGAGCTGTGGCCGGTGTGGTCGAGATGCTGTCCCCGCCGCGCCAGCGTCTGAAGGAGCCGGTCGAGGGTGAGAAGGCCGATCACCGGCACGAGCTGACCGATGGAGTGCGGGCTCCAGTGGAGTTTGAATGCGGCGATTGTCAGAAGACAATCCAAAAGGGCCGCATGCAGAGGAGGTGCGAAGAGTGCGGCGCCAGCGTGTGTGTCACGTGCTCGCGCGCCTGACTGCCGTCAAGCCACGACGCCCGCGCGGACGGCGATGCTGCGGGAGCCCGCTTGATGCGATGTGGGGATGTGCATCCCAACCCTGGCCCCGGGCGCCGAACGCTCGCCTCGACCGCCGCGGCGGCTTTCCGCCGCGGACGTCGCCGACGGCCGGCCGGCACAGCCCGGTACGTTGCCGCGCACGTGCTGCATCGCGCGCGGGACGTGGGTTCCCGGGTTGCCTCGCGGCGTGAGCGTGTTGAATGTGCGTGGCTACCGTCGAAGCACGACGCCCTTGAGTATGCGTACGCCGCGGGGGAACGGCTCTTGAGGTGCGGGGACGTCCACCCGAACCCTGGTCCCCCGCGCGATCTCACTCTTGCTGCAGTTAATGTTGGCTCGCTGGCCCTGCACATTGACGAGGTGCGTGCGATGGCGCCCGCAGACGCGATTGCGGTGCTGGAGACGTCGATGAGCGCGTTGCAGCAGACGCAGGCGGCGGATTATCTCGCGAGACCGTGCGCCGTCGACGGGTCGAGGTGGAAGACGCTGTGGGGGCCGCCGCAACCGCCGAAGCGCAGCAAGCACTGTCCGCACGGAAACCCGCATTCCGGGCAGAAGGGGGGCGGAGTCGTTGTGCTTACCAGGCAGCCGGGGGTGGCCCACCTGCTGCCCAACGAATCGCTGCAGGAAGTGCGCAACCGGGTCATCCACACGATGATCGCGACGGGGGTCGGACGGATGTTTGTGCACTTTTTTGCAGTCGACGCCCCATCGGGGAACACGGCAGCAGCGTCCCGGGAGCGGCTCCTGCAGACGGTCCTCTTCGAGGCGCAAGCCATAGTGGGGCAGGCCCCGGCGGTCGTGATGGGCGACTTCAACACGGAATTTGAGCGATCGCCGGCCCTTCGGCATGCCCTCAGCAACGGGTGGTCGGACGCAGCGCAGCTGCAGGCAGCGTGCGAAGGAGGACGACCGCCCAACACGTACACGGGCACGAACACGTCCGGGGCGTGGCGTGCGAGACGGAGCTGAGGCACGGGAATGCGATCCGGCGTCTGGAGCACTACGTCTACCAGCGAGCTCGCCTAGAAGCGTCCGGACCATTCCAGGTGCCCCAAGAGCTCCGCTTGTGCTGGCTGCGCTGTCTCGCCGTGATCCGTGGCGGCGGGGTCGGCGGGCCACCCCCCTCCGACCCGCCGAGCGCAGAGGTCGCCTGCGTTTACTTGCACGACGTACGACTGCGCAGTGCGAGATTCAACGCGGCTGCGGCGAGGGTACGGAAGAGGCAGCAACAAGAGAGGCAGCTGACGATGTTTGGGACGGATCGCCGGGCTCTTGTGTCGATGCTGCGGGGGGGTCCGGGGCAGGCGGCCGATGCGGTGTGGACAGCGGACGGGCGGCTCACCGCCAACGTCGAGGAGATGGATGAGGTGCTGCAGGAGGCGTGGGACCCGATCCTGCACATGTACGGGGAAGGACGCCCAGAGCCCGAGTACGAGGCGTTCCGCAGGGCCTTCGAGGGTTTTATTCCCCGCCGCCAGATGGACCTGCGGGATGTGACCGGGAGCGAGCTACGGGATGTGCTCAACAAGCGGAAGAAGAGATGGGCCTCGACGCGCGCATCCTGCGCCCCCTGCGCGCCATGTACCGTGGGATGAAGCGCCGGTTTAAATTGCCGCTGGGCTTGGGTTCCGATTTTGAGGTCACCAACGGTATCTTACAGGCATGCCCACTTTCGGTGATCCTCATCAACCTCTAAGCACGGTTGGCATGTAATAATTATTATTAGATTCGATTAGATTTTATTGGATATTATTAGCCTGATTAACCCAACTCCGACCAACCGGACATATATGTCCGGTTTAATCTGGATTTTTCTGTAGGGGTGCTCAGGAGGCCAAAAAATTCCCAAAAATATGGAATTCACCCATTTCGAGCAAATCTTTTCATTGCCGCCCTCGAATGTCAAAAAATCGTCAGCAATGACGATTGAAACCAAGTGGCGAGATTGGGGAAACCCCCGGAAAACCGGCTTTTTCAATGCCTTGTCATCAACAGTCGAAACAATCTAGGAACTTGGGCAGTGAAAAGTACAAAATGTCTGGAAGGAAGCGGGCGGCCACGGATATGGAGAGTGTGGGGTCGACAGAAGAAGAGGACAACGAGGAAGCAGAAGAGGTGGAAGAGGAAGAGGACGAGGAAGAAGAAGAGGATGAAGAAGAGGAAGAGGATGACGATGACGACAACAACAGGTCGGGAAGGACAGTGCGCGAACAAGTGCATCATCTCGACGCCACCGCGCTTGGGCGGGTGACAGTGGTCGACTCTTGCGGGAACTGGGACAGGCAACGGTCGCGACGTGAGTTCGGCGGTATCCGGGGTGTGACACTGCAGCTGCGTGACGAGCAGAGCGGGGTGGAGTGCGGGTACATCGCACTCATGCGAGCGATGGAGGGAAGTTTTGCGATGCCATCGGCATTGAACATTCTCAGCTTCGCCCGCGAACATTTCGACGTGCGTTGCAGGAGTGTGGCACGCTTACCGGAGCTGGACACTTATCAGGTATCGAGCTTCTGCCTCCAACACGGTATCGGATTCCAGCCCAATCCGGAGACAGTGTACACAGCGCTGTACAACTGGGCCGTGCTGAGAGGAACCGGCTCAGTCGAGCGAGGCGAAGACCGACCCCACCCGGCCAACGTCGTGTTCCTGGCCAACCCGCGGGTTCAGAGCGGTGATCTCGGCCACTTTATTCACATTTTTTTTGGCGAGCCACCAAAAGAACAGGCGCCGAAGTCCTCCGCAAAGCCTGCACCGAAGCGCCCCGGCCGACCACGAAAAGGACACCGCGAGGCCGCCCACCGAATACTGAGAGCGCTGCGGTCAAGGCAGCAGGTGCAGCGATCAAGTCCTTGTCGTGGAGCAGCAAAGTCGAGCCCAACCTCGAATTCCCTTTCAACGCCAAGAAGACCGGACCGAATCCGTCCTACGACCTTGATGAGGATTCCTCCCCCACTGACATCTTCAGATGCATGTTCACCGACCTGGTGGTCACCCAGATCATTGGGCACATGAGTGTGTATGCTGCAGGGAAAGAGGGTATCTCGTACGAAGCACCCGATATTGCGGAATTTCTTCGCTGGTGTGCTGTCACATACGCGATGGGGTTGTCCGTGAAACAGGATCTCTACTCGTACTGGTCCGTGGACCCTATCGAACAATGCGCGTTTTTTTCTGAAACCATGTCCAGGAAAAGGTGGCACGATATTCACAGGACGCTGCACTTCACAGACCCCCTCAGTGGAAAGAAGGAACACCCGGACCGACTCATCAAGATAAGAGATATTTTCCAGCTTGTGTCTCTCCAATGGCGGGATGTCTATGCTCCCGATAAAGAACTTAGCTTTGATGAGTCGATCATCAAGTACAAAGGTCGTGTCAGCTTCAAGCAATACATGCCCATGAAACGGCATCGATTCGGTTTGAAGTGTTTTGTTCTGGCTGAGTCACAGACTGGTTACACATTGGTATCGTCAGTGTGTGTGGGCCTTTGAAGCGTGGATGATGCCTCTCGCGCTGCTCCCCTTGAGGTTCCTGGCTCATGCCAAAGCGCCGCCGCCCGGGTTAAGGGGTTGCGGCATCAGGCGTGGGCCAGGGCCAGGGAGACTGTTCGGAGGGGTCACCACCCACCGTTCGCGGGCTTCGTTACTTCACTGCCCCCGGCTCTCCCCGGCCTTCGTCATCCCGGGGGAGGGTTCCACGGCCATTTCCCCCCGCGTGGGGAATGGACTGGTGCTGTGCCGCGGGTCCTTCCGTGCGTCCTCGCGACGTCGCCGCTGTCGATGTCACTGCCGCTGTTGCTGCCGCTGCAGCCGCTGTCGGGCGGTTGGTTGACGATCCCGGTCTGCACCCCGCCCGTTGCGCGTCGGCTTTCTTCTTCTCGGCGTTCGCTAGGACGTCCCAAAGGTGGCGGCTGCCGCCGCCGCGTGCGCGACGGTGCGTCGCCCGGTCGTGTCTTGCCCGTGCCTTCCACTTCTCGCCGCTGTGTTGCCACCCCCGTGGGTAATGGGCCTGGGGTCGGAAGCTGCCGGTCAGGACACCCGCCTTCTCCCAGTGGCCGCCCTGGTCGCCCCGTCCTTTGTTCGCCATCTTTTTGGGCACGTGCCGTACGGCGGCGACTTCGAACGCCCGCATCACCGCTTCGAAGGCCTCCCGGTTGTTGATCTGCGGCCGTTTGTTGAGGCCATGGAGGATGGGTCCCCCGAGGCTGGTGAGGTGGTTGACGCGCATCTCGAGGGCCGGGTGGACGGCTTTCACGCGCGCAATCTTGCCCAACCTGCTCAGCGCGGTCCTCATCGCCCACCCTTTCGCGGTCGCCGAGTCGCTGTAGGCCTGTGCCGCCTGTCGCTGTGCGGTGTCCATGGCGCGGTTCGACAGTTCGTCCGCATCCTTGTTGAGCTCGCGAGGAATGTGCACCGGCTCGATCGTCGTCCGTCGGTCGTGCAGCTTCGCCAACAGGTTCTGCGCCTGGTCGTAGTATCGCCGGAGTGTTTCGTTGCACCTCTTCGTGCCCTTTATCTGATCAATGACCAGTTCGCTGTCGCCCTTGACGACGATGGTGCGGGGTGTCGGCGGCACGGGGTCCCGCAGCAACCTCGCCAACACGCTGACGAACCCGACGTATTCCGCCACGTTGTTCGTCGCTCTCCCGGCAATGGGCTTCTCAACTTCCCACTGCTTGACGCCTTTGTCGTAGAAGACCGCCCCGGCTCCCGCGACCGCGCCGTTGGTCCCGTTCCCCCGACTGCCGCCGTCGAAGAACGCCGCCGTCTCCTCTCCCGGCAGCGTGTCCGCCACGGTCCAGCGCTCCTTCGGCTGCCGCTGCGCGATGTTCTCCTGCCTCCGCTGTGTGCCGGCCGGCGTGAGGGTCAGGCCGCTGTGCAGCTCAAAATCGACAGCGAGCTCGAAATACGAGATGGAGGCCTGCTTGCCGGTTTCGGACCACCGCTTCGTCGAGCACCATTCTGCCAGCGCCAGGAGCATCTCGTGGGTGTCCTTCCATGCGTTGCGGTCCGGCCGCGCACCGTCGACGTTGATGGTCTGGCTGGCCGTCGGCCGTTGCGGCTCCCACCCCCACGGATATGTCGACACCTTGAGCTCCTTGCGCCGGCAGTCCTGCTCGAGGATGCCGTCGGCCCGCTGCCTCCCGAGCAGGATCTCGACGCACATCAGCTGCATCCCGGCCGCCAGCTCCCTGCATTCGTCGAAGTCGAGTCCCATCGCGTCCTTGGGCATGACGCCGCATAGAGCCATGCACGGCTTCATCTCGGGCCGCCGAGCGAGCACATTCGGATACGCGCCGCGCACGTCGCTCCACTTGACGCAGTCCCACCACATGTGTTGTTCGTCCTCCGGGACACCCGCGTCGCAGAATCTGCAGGTTGCTTGCTCCCATCGCTTGCCGGTGTGTACCGCGTTGGCAATGACAGCTCTGACCAGGCCCTGCTGGTAGCCGGTGATGGCGCCCTTCTCCAGCAGGTCTCGCGTGGCACCCCCGTCGATGCCGTCCTCGATGCCGAGGAGGGATGCCCTCGTCTTGACCACGTCCTTGTAGCGCATCGTCCGCCCGGCCTCCCGCAGCTCGTGCTGGAAGTTGTGCCGAGCGGTCTGCGCCCGCTGCCTCTCCTCTTTCGTCAGCGGCTCGACGTTCTGCACCACCGTCCATTCGCGCCGCCGGCCCGTTCCTTCCTGCAGGGTGTCGAACCTGGGCCACGTCCATCCGATGTCTGCGATCGCTCGCTCGAGCAGGAACACTGGCCCCTCCTTGCTTCGCCCCGGTGCCTCTGGAGCGCCGGGGGGGCGGTCCCGCCTTGCTTGTCGAGCTGCTCGGATGGCAACAACCAGCGGCGCCAAGTGCGACTGCTTCACCATCTGCTGTGAAAACGTGTTTACCCGCCGATGAATCGCGGCGACACGCGGGTCCAATCTGTGCCCCCGACACAGCGTGTTCAGCACGACGGCATCGCACCTCCTGTTGCCGCCGGTCCACAGCCCCGCCAGGGTAGCAACTCGCAGGCCTTCCATGTACGTCCCCGCCGGTTGCCACACCGAGACGCCGTACAACGCCTTCGCTGTGGCCGACGCAGCCACGTAACCTTCCTTCTGGTCCATCGGGATCGGCAGGCTTCTCGCCCTTCTCGCGATGTTCTTCGCGGCCTCGAACCGGGTTTGAATCCGCCTGCTGGGGGGCGGCGCACCCTTCCCGACCGTAAACATCGCCCCCAGAACGTCGAAGCTTGTCTTCCGCAGTACCTTGTTGCCCTGCACTGTGAGCGTTCCCGGAGCGTCCGCGTTCGTGGCGTAAAAGAACGACTTCCCAGCGTTGACGCCCCCATCGGTCGCGTTGGCGAAGTCCGTCGTGACTTCAGCCACGGCCTTGAGCCCCCTGAGGGACTCCGACATCGCATGAATGTCGTCCAGGTACGCCATCGCCTGGGCCGGTGTTGTCAACGCCCCCACGGCCCGCACCCAGACCGCGATGAGCGCGTTTAGGAACAGCACGCTGAGGGGGCACCCTTGTAAGATGCCATTCGTCGCAACGAAAGGCTCCCCGACTGCCCGCGCCGTCTTGAAGTGGCGCTGCATGCTTCCGTACACCGCCTTCATCGCCCTCAGTACCCCCGGGTCCAGCCCCATCACCTCCATCAAACGGAACATGATCTCGTGCGGCAGCCGGTCGAAGCACTTCATGAAGTCGACCGAAAGACCAAACAAGGGTTTGCCACATTCTGCGGCGTGCTCGATGCGGAGACCGATGGCGTACATGACGTCGTCGGCCCCACGCTTCGGGATGGCTCCCCGCATACCCTCGGGGACCCACGCCAGCATCCACTCCATCAGCATCCGGAGCCGCGTCGCCGCCCACAGCCTGTAGACCGCGCTCGTGACGGAGATGGGCCGTAGGTCCATTGGTCCGGAGCCGCCCTCGCCCTTTGGGATGAGCGAGACCAGGGCCCTCATGAGCGACTCCGGCCACTTGCCCGTCTTCTCGACCACTGCAAAAAGTTCCGCGAACCGCCGCAACGCCTCGTCGGGGAGAGCCGCCAGTTCGCGTACCCGCCAGCCCTCCGCGCCCGGCGCGGTGTTCTTCTTCATCGTTCCAAGCGTCTTCCGCAGGTCGGCCGCCGTTATCGCGTTCAGCTCCACCGCGTTCGCCCGCGGGATGTGAGCCCGAAAGTCCTTTTCAAACGCCTCCCACTTGGGCGCCGGTGTCTCCTTCCTGCCGTGCCGCTCGTACACTCCGCCCCAGGCGGATGGCCCTCTCAGGAGCTCGTCCATCTCCTTCGCGTCCCAGGTCACGGAACCGTCTGCTCTCGCGAGGTACTCCACCTGTCTCCGGTCCGCCTGCTTTACCCACGCGAAGATTCTCCCGGGTGCAACCTTGGCGGCCAGCTGCATGCTCCGGCGCCACTCGTTTATCCGCGTCTCTTTCACGTCGTGCGCCAACTTCTTCTGCGACCCCCGCAGATCTGCGAGCATCTTCATCATCGTCTCGCCGACTGGCGGGCTCGGTCGACCCCAGACCTCTGCCCAGGCGTCGTCAGCCATCAGCTTCTTCCCGCCCGCCCTCGCCTTGTCCCATCGCTGCTTCCGAACC